>JBAWJX010000097.1:0-97096 GCA_037356095.1 Xylaria sp. Z21 | reverse complement strand
ATACGAGATCAACGGTTTGGCGAAAACGATGCCTCAATGACCTACGAGGAGAAGATGGCCCAGCGTTTCGTACGGGAGAAGCAAAACCATAAGACTTCCATGTTCGATCTCGAAGATGATGAGCCTATCGACGGATTGACTCACATGGGCAAGTCTATAACGTTTCCCGACAAGGACGACTTTGAGGAAATGGATCTCCTTGATCCTGAGGGCAGCGACTCTGGTAACGAGTCGGCCGGCAGCCAGCGCGGTCTAAAACGCATGCGGGGGGACGACGATATCGCGGACCAAGAAGGTGAAAATGCCGAAGGAGAACCAGAAAGGAAAAAGACGAAACAAGAAATCTATAAGGAAATTATTGCCAAATCTAAGTTTCATAAGGCCGAGAGGCAGGCACAAAAAGATGCCGATGAGGACTTGAGAGAGGAGGTAAGCTACGCCAATTGCAAATTTCTGTCCTACAGATACTAACTACCTACCCTTGGGTAGCTCGATGAAGAACTTTCCGACATCCAGGCTCTCCTGTTTCTAAAGCCCAAACTGCAGGGCAGTGACGGCGAGAAAGAAGTCCCGAAGCCAGATGACTCCGGCAGGGAAAAAATGGAACGTGACTATGATTTGCGACTTAGACAGCTCGCTCTGGATAGGAGAGCAAAACCTTCAGACAGGACGCTGACAGAAGAAGAGATCGCTCAACGAGACGTGGAAAAACTTAAAGAACTGGAAGACAAGCGGCAAAGGAGGATGCGTGGGGAAGAATTAAGTGACAGCGAAGACGAGAAGAAAGGAGATGCTCATGACGTTCAGTCAGCCGCGGAAGAGCCAGGGTGGTTTGACGAGGAAGAAGAAGATTTCAAGCTTGGTCCTGGAATTCGCACACGCCCTACAGCAACAGAACTCGGTTTCGACGACGAGGATGATTTTATTGTAGAAGATGATTTGTTGGCAAGCGGATCGGACTTGGAGCCCCTTGATGAGTCCGAAGACGAGTATTCATCTGCTGGAGATGAAGACGACCAAGACGACGAATTCACGAAAGGTCTTCTCAACGAAACAGAATCCCGCGATTCGGCCTTCGCAAATGGTATCGATGCGGCAAAGAATGAAACAGGCGAGATCAGTAGTTGTCCTGAAACCCTAGAACAGCTTATGAGCATGTCACGAGGTCTCCCGCCGGAGCAAATCCCGACATTCATCCAAAAGGTCCGCATATTGTACCATCCAAAACTAGCCAGCGAGAACAAATCAAGGCTGGCAAACTTCTCTCGTGCTCTGGTCCAGTATCTCTTCCATACATCGAACACACAAAGTCCTCTACCATTTGCGACGCTAGAGAGCATCACGCGGCGTAAGTAAATTCACCGGTGTTTGCCCTTGAAGACTCTTGATTTATTAGATCCATTAAGTTTTCCACGGTCGATAAAATATCAAATGTTAATACTTATTCGCCACAGATCTTCATTCACTTGCAAAGTCATTTCCAATAGAGATTGCAGAAGAATTTCGCTCTCAGATAAATGACTTCACAAGTAGATGCCTGTCCCCTACACTAGGGGACTTGGTAATCTTGGTAGCTATTGGAACAATATTTCCACCCAGTGATGCTTTCCATCCCGTCATCACACCGGCAATATTGTTGATAGCGCGACACCTAGGGCAGAAAATTCCCAAAAGTACAACAGACTTTGTCCAGGGGGCCTTCATGGGAAGCTTAGCATTGCATTATTTGAAGCTATCTCAGAGGTTTTGCCCCGAATTGATGAATTTCTGCCTCAATACACTACTATCTCTTGCGCCAACCGGATTGGCTAACAAACAAGGCAACTTCCCTCATCATGAACCCGTTTCGAGCATACGCATTACGGGCGCCAGTAAAATTGAGGTTCAGAAGCTGAAAGCTAGGGACTGTGTTACGCCACCTAGCTCTGAGAAGGAAGATTTATTAACCAGGGTCGCTAGCCTAGATACCACTCTCCAATTAGTAGACACGGCGTCACAACTTTATGCCAGCAAGGCTTCGTTCATTGAATCCTTTGAACCAGTTATTTTGTCTCTCGACCATTTAGCCAAAGGCTCATGCAGGTCGCAGCTTCCTGCAACCTTGGGCGACCGCATTGTAAAACTACAAACAAGGCTCCAAACGATGGTCACGATGGCTAAATTGGCTCGGCGTCCACTTGAACTACATCACCATCGACCACTAGCGTAAGTCTTTATTTCCACATTCCCTCTCTTTCAGTGCCTACTCTTATAGGGCTAGGTGAGGCGTTAAATGCTAATAGCGCACCATAGTATCAAGACGGCAATTCCCAAGTTCGAGGATCAATTTGATCCAGACCGGCATTACGATGCCGACAAGGATCGAGCTCAGTTAGCTAAGCTCAAGGCAGAGCACAAGAAGGAGCGCAAGGGCGCCATGCGAGAACTACGAAAGGATGCCAACTTCATGGCTCGGGAGAAACTTCGAATCAAGAAGCAAAAGGATGCTGCATACGAGAAGAAATACAAGAGGCTTGTGGCCGAGATTCAGGGAGAAGAGGGTCGGGAAGCCAACGCCTACGAGCGAGAGAAGCAAGCGAGGAAGCGTGCAGCGAAGAGACAAGGCTAGCTATGACTACATATCCAAGTTGGTGGTCTACTACATTGGTGTATGAGCTGTTCTTGCTGAATTACAACAAATCAACAAATACAGAGCTGTTTCTTGCCCTTATAGGCAGGTCTGCCAATAGAAAGACATATGAGAGAGCGACAGAGAAGTTGTTCCATTTTAGATCTTCATCATCTTCTGTGTCATTACCCCTCCAGACAACTTAGTACCACAGAAGACTCTTCATGGAGACTATTAGCAACTTAGATGTGATGTACATCTTACGGGGTTCTCTATATACTTCAAAGCACCTAGGATACATATATAGTCTCCATCTGCACTAATACATCAAATCCTAATTTAGTTAGATTCTTATCCCACAGGCACACATGAGCAATGAAACCCCTAGCAGAGAATCTTCTCCATTGGTATTGTAACTCTGTAACTTGAATTATGCTTCAAACTTGGATTCAGCAGTCACCGTTACCCTCAAAACATTTAGATCCGTTCTTACGCATGGTATCATCACATCAGACTCCTGCGACCTTGTCACGTATCCTTATCCTCGTCTTCCTCCGCGGCGTCGTCGCTTCCTCAGATGTGTCTCTAGGCATTGCTTCTTCAAGCCATCGTTGACATATAAGATTGAGCAGATGCTCCCGTGGCGTGGGGTCGAAGTTGGTTTGTTGATCAGGCGAGCCTTGTGCGATTCGGTAGCGAGCGTGGCGCTACCGTGACGATTCATCTTAGTGCTATTCGTACGTACGGGCCCTTCGCAGCGCAGTTCCGCTTTTATGATGGCGCCGCGAGTGATCCTAATTAATGCGTTCTCTGTTGCTCTGACTATGCGTGATTCACGCGGATTCTGCCCCGGGGCGCCAAATCTGTAGCCGGCCACCGCGACTCTATGGAACTTCGTACTGGTGCGAGGTGATGAGCGCCTGCGCGTCCCGACGCAGGCTCCAAGGCTGGCCTGCCACGCCGGAGGACTAATGATTGTTCTTATCTCCGGCTCGAAATTCGACCGATTCGCCGTTAGGTTAAGCCATGTAGGTGAAAGCGACCATTGGATGCCACAACCAATTGTTAAAATTGGTGCTGTCTCTTTAATCGAATCGTCTCCTTCGGATCCAACGAGCGGCCGGGTCTGGACGGTACCACCCACAATCAACCACCGAGAGCATCAGCGAAAGGGTTTGGGGGCGTATCGTCCAGACAGTCTCCTGTCCTGCTGTATAGCATCTTCGGCGCCCTGCGAGCGACCTACTGGTGCGTCAGAACCTGACGAACTACCTATAGAATGGCCTCATACCTGGTATAGGGACATGGTAGCCGCCATAACTGGGGTGAAAAGCATGATCAGGCGCTGCCGACTGCATCACGTCTCTCTTTTTCTGTATGTAGGCCACGATCTGTTGTTGCTGGCTATCATTCAACCTTGAAAGGCTCTGGAGCGCGTTGATCATGTTCGAGTCGTACCCCACGGAAGCTGGAAAGTCGGGCACGCTACCGTCCGGTAGGGGATAGGCCCTGAATGAGTCGCCCATGGACTCATCGTCGAATGGGAACATTGGTGTTGACGGCATTGGTGTTACGGATGGGAGGGAAGAAACGTAACCAGAAGACATCCCGATTGCCGATATGCTCGGGTCGCTAGCATATTCAACATGTCTGGCAAATCCCTCGGCCTCCTGATCGTAGTCCTTCACGGAATAGCCAGTATAGGCCTCCATGTCGCGATTCAGGCCACTCAGTTGCAAGGGCTGGATGCTCGCCGGTACTGAAGCTAGTACCGGGACAGCGGGCATGTAATACGACGCCGGGCTATTCGATGGAAGTCTAGCTCTACTGGTGGGTTCCATTGCACGGAACTCCGGCGCCGGCGTAGTTGAGTTATACTCTGTCTCATCTGAGACCGAGCTCATAGAGTCATTATGACTCTCCGATTTGAGGATTTCATCCAGCAGTGCTAGCCTCTGCCTCCGTTTTTCTCCTGCTCGACATGTCAGCTAGGGCGTCACTGGCCAAATAAAAGGTAGAGTTCATTAGAGTTCATCACGGGAAGAAGAAAACATACGATAGGCTCGAGATGCTATCCTGTTCTGTTCTTTCCGGACATCGCTATTCCGGCCCTTTCGTTTCCGGGTTTGGCTGTCCGAAGACGTGGGAGGGCTGTTAGATATTTCCATGATACTAACAAAACCTATGGGGGTAAATGATAAAAGCTGAAGGGGGGGGCTGGCAGCTGAAGATTCGTTGGGTGATGGGTTTTCAGGCGAAATTTGAGGCGAACAATGATATGTAATCAAAAAAGCGTCGAATACTTATAATGATATTGGAGGTCGGTCAGCAACAGTCGATATCATTCGAAGAAAGGCTCAGCACCAGGAGCTCCAGGGACGCAGGCTTGACAAGCGGGCTAAAGATTACTGATCAGGAGCAATTGCCGGGTCAATTCCCGAAAGCATGGACGCCCGAGCTTTGGTCTCTGGTCTTTGGGATCGAAGGTTGTGCGTGCATTATCCAAGATGCAGCTGCTATTTCCAGTTCATGGTTTTATGTGTAAATCTGAGAGCCCCCTACACTAGGTACTGTATCGACTCGCTTGGATGTGGGTGGGCCAGGGTTCGATCACCGTCCTCCTCCTCCCGGATGACTTCATGCTTGGCCTCCACGATTAGGTAGGTATCTAGACCGGGCCCGGTACGTACATGGAGTTAACGGCAGAGAAGGAGGATCGTTCGTTGTCAAATCATGCTACTAGACTAAGCCGACAGATGGTTGACTTATGTAGGTAGTCTGGAATCAACACCTTCCGAGGGCGTGCAACTAACGTTCCATCAGCCTCCCTTTTCGGAGAAGGCCGAGTCTAGCCATGGCTCACGACGATATTAGTGCTTTCTTTTGGGTCCATCACGATCCACTGCGCTGTACCAATGCGTAGGGCGACCCCATAGGTAGTTTTAAAATGCAACTCCTTGTAATGCTGGGTATGTATGCTGTAGATATGTGCTTCAATATGGTAGGTAGATATGTCTAGTTGTTTCAGTTGTTGGTGGTGTTATGTAAACACAGCTACAGTACAGCTACTACAGGTTGTTTCCCCCCTAAGCGAACGAAAGATTGGGGGATTCCTAGCTCTCTAAAGAGGTGTGTATAGAGCTTCAGCATTTGAACACAGTACCTTCGTAGGTTGTTCTTTTTCTTTTCTTAGTTTTCTTTCCTTTTTTTATTCCCCGCGTGACTACAGAAAACTATAGTTATCTAAATTGTCTGTCCCGAGCTTATACGCATTGTAGTTCACCGCCCAGATGCCACAAGACCACTTAGAGATTCGGCAACCCAAGACCGGAAACGTCGTGGTGTTAGCGTGTCATTCTTTATATTTTGTCGGCTAGGCTCATGTTTTCTGGCTCTCGTATTGAACATCTGCGCGGATATGAGTGGGCCTAGCCCGATGCTGAGCCATGTCACCGACATGCTCTGTCTGCTCTGTCACCTAGCTAAGCCTTATAGGAGGATGGACCCCTGTTACCGCCCCTCTCATCTCATCCGTAGCCCTATGATTAGCGGAGGCCGCTGCTGACTGATCATCTTTGTAATGACAGGGGTTGGCACTAATGAACTGCTGTTAAACCCTTTATGCTCGGAATTGCCTCATACTTCAAGCAGGTACTTACTGCAAATAAAGGCTGCCTAAAGAATAATTATAGAACGGTTTATTAGCTAGCCGATCTACGGTAGGTAAGTTTCTACCGTACTGCTTAAAGCCATTACTTAGGAATCTTGAGTCCTACGCTGTGGACAGGATAGGGGACCATTTTCTGTTTCCGATTTAGATCCAACCTTAGCGCATTATCTGGCAAGGGCCGTTATAAAAAGAAAGATTTTGATAACAACAGAAAGACAGGCCCGTTATCGAAGCAATTAAAGACGTAGCCAATAGGTATTCAAATACCATCGTTAGAGTAATAGCCAATACGTCACAATAGAACGGGAAGCTAACGTTTAGATAGACTTAGCCAAAGCTTGAGCTGAATGAAGTGTGCCCCTTCAAAAACGGGGTCCCATCGGGGTGGATAGCTGGTGATAAATAAGCGTCTTGACTAAATTCCTAAGTGATTGATTCCAATGCAACTGGGTTCGAATTGCCTAAACGAGAAAGCGACTTGTGATAACTAGGAAATGTAATGTGAGCCTAAGTGTCATTTCTATACCTCATTTCTACGGAGTTTTTAGCATCCTTTGACCTTACCCGGCGCGTTCGATGTCCCTGAATAGCTGAATAGTGCGCTTTCTCAAGTTGAGACGGTCGTAGACGGGGTTAACCAGGTTTAGCAAAAAGACCTACATACAGGTTTTGCTGTGCCGCCCGGAAGATAGAATCCCCCACCGTAGGTCGGCTACCCACGATGTAGGGAGTGTTACACAAATAACTACAGCCCCTGTGAGTTTTCAAGATTCTCAAGATTCTTCCACGATCTTCCTCCACTATAGGACCCTGCTTTTTAAAATGCGCTTGGCGCCTGCAGTAGACTACCTAAGTGACTAGATAGTACAGGTAGATGTTGCAGCATATGATCAGGTGGTTATCTCTGGTACTCCTCTGCTCCACGTATCGCCTAGGGATAGATAGATCAAGACAGCAGACGCTACTAGGTATATGTTTACCTATACTTATACGAGCCACGTGCAGCTTGCATCATTAGGTCCCTGCCCATCTGCCTACCTACATAGTATGTGCTAGCGCTGTTCCGTCTACCTACTACCTAGCCAGGTAAAACTCTCACCTCCTACCCCACAGATGTTTTACCAACTAATAATTATAGCTCTATGAAGGGTACCTTTACTATAACTACACATACCCAACGGCTCTTAGCATGCCTATCTATGGTGTAGGTATATTAGTATATGGTCTCTCGGCCCGCTGGTAGGACGTTGGTACCCCACTGCGGCGGGCAATAGGCTATCTAAAAGTACCTACGGGAATATGACTAAAGAGATATATTGTGAGGTGGAAACCTATATTATGTCAGATGACGAATCACACTGCAAAGGGAATTCAACTTAAACTCCTTAGTGATACTTTTGTAGCTGTGGCACGAAGGATCAAAGGGGGCCGAGGGGGGGGCAGCTCATTGGATAGCTGGTCTGTTTACTTCGGAGAAAACTACCCAAATTTCATACTATAAAGTATGTAGTGACGTGTGACGGTGTGAAATCATCGTCGTTCGCTTAGTTTAGGGGATCTCATATGGGCCTCCGCCGCCATTATAAGTACCTTACATTCCTGCACCCAAGGGGAAGGGAGTGCCAAGGCTAGGCATCTAGATTATTGAGACGACCACTTGCCTACAAGTAGCTAGAGTGTATATGCTCCTTAGATGACAGATCGAGGACCTCGTGTTCTTCCTGTAAGTAGTTGAAGCTAAATGAACTAAGAAGTTTGATCGAGCTAGACACTTAAAGAGATGCTCTCATCGACGGCTAATGCATTCTCAAGCTTGTCATAGTAGCCTCCTTTCTCACCGGTTTATATCTACAATCCCACTGTATACGAACGCTGGTTGAGCTCACCCAATGGGATACCATTGTTAATCGGACTAAAGTTTGACGACTGCCAAGTCCGTTTTAATAGCCATCCCATCTCCAACTACGGTGTGACGAGAATTACCTGCTTGTGAACTCACCAGACGCGATGTCTAGCCTACGATGAAACGCTCACCTAACTAGGTAGTAACATCGGAATAAGCAACAAGTCTTTTATGATGGAAGATATGCAAGTCGCCGCCTGGGACGGGGGTACCACTCTAATGATCGCCGTCGCATCGGAGATTTGAATGATGATATGTCTGGAATATGGTGGTAATCGGACAAGGAAAAGGGGTAGGCGATGTATAATAGTATTAGTATCTCAAGGCCCTACCCACTGTATGTGATATTCAACTATGATTGTTGATATATTCTCTTCAACTACCACCCGGAAGGCCAATCGCGTGTCGCTCCCGGCGAATCCAAGCGCGGGGTTTGATGTTGAAGAAGGTTGATCTTTTATATACTAGTAATAGATGTGTATATACGACCTATGTACAGATATATATATCTTATCTTCGTACGATGAGCCACTAAGCACGTGTTTTGACCTCATTATAATTATCGATTGAGCCGACTGGCCACCCCTGTTGACATCAAGCACTTATACTAGTAGTTATATGCCAACTTTATTGGCTACTCGGATTCTGCTTGGTTACAGTAGCTTTGAGCTACCGTACCATTGCCGATTTCTAAATGCCTTATCTGCTCGGTAGGACTTAAGTACCCTCGTACTTGTATGTAAGTGTCTGGTATGTAGTTGGGTGGCGCATGAGGGTCTATTATGCATAGAAATTTCTAGTAAGTTAGGCATTCAAATAGTTGATTGCTCACCTTCCAAGGGATCATACGCTTTCTGCTGTGAGAGAGGGACAGGATCTTGCAAGTACTACCTCTTCCATAAGGCTCTGGGCAGGCAAAGAAGCACGCCAAAACTACAGCATACATGCCTGTAACCTACGGACCCCTCTTCAACTGGAATCGTCCATCCGTCACCGGAGACCCATTTTTTTATCGCCCAAGCAGCCCCAAATTAGAGGGTTCCATTGCATTACCGGAATCAGACAGAAGACGCATCCATGATTAAGTCTCCACCAGCTTGAAGTACTTGCAAGTATAATGGGGCTGAGCTAGTGGCACATCGCACCCATTCTTCCCCTCAGTAGTGCTAATCGCATTGTCTTCAGCCTCTCTAGATACCGCAAGCTACACGACCACCCAGCCACGATTCCATCTGTTTCGATGGGAGATCAGCCTCAGAAAGTCCGGCTTCTTGGTTGGCTCAATTTTGGCAGCGGCTCTCCGTAGCGTACGGTAGGCTTTGCCTGTGTCCCGCCCGCGCGCCTTGCCTCGATTGCTTGCTAATGCCTCTCTTCTAAGGATAAACCTCAGTGTCGAACCTACTTACCACTGCCTGGTATTTAACATTTAACATCTACGCATTCTCTCGCTATCAGCTGCCGGGTATATTAAAATTTCCTCTGTTGTTATTTGATCCGCGTGGGTGTGCTTGAAGACTCCCGATCCTTCTGGAACCCCGAGGCTGCCGGGACTGCTTCTGAGACTATCGCATCGCATCGCACTGCATCGCAGCATATTCACATCAATCTCCTTTATCTTTTTCGACAACCGTTCCTCGCGTCTCGATCTTCACATCTATCTGCGCCGTCACCCATCCGAACAATAGTACTCAGAGAAAGGTGACTACGGCTGCAAGTCTAGTCATACACCCTGCACCAGCAACCTTGGTCGTATCCACGTTCTCCCTCGTGTACCGGCAACACTTCTGAGGACCGACTCAGGCTTGTGCCTACCTAGCAGGTAAGCACATTAGGTCTACTTATCGCTCTCCACACTTGAATCTTGCATATCTGCCTTCCGCTACTGCTAGCATTTAATCTACTACTCTGAGTACTATGGGCTATTCTTCTCCAGTCCCCAATCCCCAAGTGGTCCATTGTCTACATTCGCACAGCCCATTATTCGAGGCACATGGGCCAGATACTGGTCTCGCCAACCTGATTCAAGCCTATGTGGGGCTCCCTAATCGACTTTTTCTGTTGCCTTCTACTTTCACTCAGCCCGGCCATACAGAGTCAAGGACCCCCACTACTTTTTCATCAATGGCGTTGCGTACCAATGGTTGCTATATATCCTCTCAACAGGCAAGCAAATTAACATAGATTTGGTTCTTTTTTAGATTTGTGCTTCCGGCCAAACCACCACCACCACACTTCAGAACCGACCGGCGACCTGACCTCTCGCTTCTCTATTACACATCATAACCCGACAAGATGGTCAAAGAATCAAAGCTTTACGAGTGCCTTGGGGTATGCCTCTAGACTATAATAATGATATTAATGGGACAAGCACGCTGAACGGTTTTTTTAGGTCGCCCCAACCGCCACAGATCAAGAGCTGAGGAAGGCTTACAAGGTGGGAGCACTCAAATACCATCCCGGTAAGTCCAGGCTGTGGCGCATGGATAGTCGCATACATACTAATCTCGACCTATAGACAAGAATGCCCACAACCCAGGAGCCGAAGAAAAGTTCAAGGAAATCTCCCATGCCTATGAAATCCTATCAGATCCACAAAAACGTGCTCTTTATGACCAGTACGGTGAAGCCGGTTTGGAGGGTGGCGCTGGAGGTGGTGGCATGGCTGCCGAGGATCTGTTCGCTCAGTTCTTTGGTGGTGGCTCCTTCGGCGGTGGTCTTGGTGGCATGTTCGGTGGGATGGGTGGCCAGTCCCGCGGGCCCCCTAAGGCGCGAACCATTCATCACACACACAAAGTTTCCCTTGAGGATATCTACAGGGGCAAAGTCTCAAAGCTCGCCCTCCAGCGATCTGTTATCTGCCCCAAGTGCGAAGGCCGAGGTGGCAAGGAAGGCGCCGTCAAGCGCTGTCCCGGTTGTGATGGGCATGGTATGAAGACTATGATGCGTCAAATGGGTCCTATGATCCAACGATTCCAGACCGTGTGTCCCGACTGCAGTGGTGAGGGTGAAATAATCAAGGAGAAGGATCGCTGCAAGGGTTGCAACGGCAAGAAGACTATAGTAGACAGGAAGGTCTTGCACGTTCACGTCGACAAGGGAGTTCGCAGTGGTACCAAGGTCGAATTCAGAGGCGAAGGTGACCAGTCTCCTGGCGTTCAAGCAGGTGACGTCGTCTTCGAGATAGAACAGAAACCCCACGCCAGATTCACCCGAAAAGAAGACGACCTTCTTTATCGTTGCGAGATAGAGCTTGTTACGGCTCTAGCTGGCGGCACCATTCATATCGAGCACCTCGATGATCGGTGGTTAAACGTCGAGATCATGCCTGGTGAGGCTATTGCGCCAGGTAAGCCAATTCAAAGTTTAGTTTACTCTAGCCTTGCTTACAGAAGCACTAACACACGTCAACGTAGACGCTGTCAAGATGGTACGCGGGCAAGGTATGCCTTCGCATCGGCATCATGATTTCGGCAATATGTACATCCAGTTTGCTGTCAAGTTCCCTGAGCGCGGCTGGACCGACAACCCCGAAGCCTTCGAGGCTCTCCGAAAGATCCTCCCGGCCCCGTCCATGGAGATTGTACCGCCCGCGGACGCTATGACGGATGTCGCCGATCTCGAAGATCTAGATAACTCCGGCCAAGCCAGAGGCTTTGGCGGTGCCGCGGGAATGGATGAGGATGACGAAGATGGTCACCCGCACGCTGAACGTGTGCAGTGTGCATCTCAATAAACGCAATCTTCATGCAACAAGAGCATAGATTCCATATCTCCAGGGTTTGCCCACCCGGACAAGCTTCCATAATCGGCATCAACGCAGATTCCGCCGATTGGTCGGAGACTGCATTTACGGCGTGACGCTTTGATGGAATGAAGGCTCACTATCTAGCCTTCTACGAGGATCTGCATGTCACAGGGGTATTATGAATTAAAAGCGAGAGGGATACATAGGCTAGATGGCCTTTCGATGAGCTACTGCGATATGCATTTGTGTCACCATTGCTCATCCGCTGAGCATATTCCTTTTGTGTCGTGTGCTTTTGAAGCAGGCGTTCAGATCGGACATAGACGAACAAGGACAACTTGTGTTGTTTTAATTGATGTTGCCTTCTGAAATTTGCATGACATCATCTTACGTGCTTAGAACGAATGCGCCTAGTTGGATACCTTGTAACTCCTGTCTAGAACTCCCTCTGTTTAATCGCACTTCTTGGTATTATCTAAGTATATGATAGGTAATGGGTGACAGAACGTGTAACGATCAAATGGATTGCGGTAGTCTGCACCCTAACTGTTCGATGTACTACATCCATGTAGTAGGTCTCATTTTAGGCCTTAATGCCTAAGTCAATTTACCTGCTGTTAGCCACGATCTACACCACTTAGAGGATATTTGTTGCTCATTTATTCGGCTATTATAGTGATCAGGATAGTACTCACCTCAAAGCCATGAGGAGAACCTAGAAGAATGTGAAGGTTGAATGGTTTTATACGCATAGCTCCAGCGCATTAGCTTCTTAAAGATTTTCTTACCTAGTAAAGACGCATATTAGAAAGTTTACTGCTGACCTAACAGCGGTTAATACTAGGCGTGTCGATCACGTAATGTATTATATTCATGTGTGGCAGAGCTTCTAATTACACCTCATGTAAAGGGGGTGGTGGTAAGAACCGCCAAGGCTCACGTTGTTGCCATCCCATCAACTTCTTTTCCGGGGGGGATGCTGGTTATTATACATGTCAGCCATCTGCATATACTTCCGAACAATCCAAAGCAATTGTTAATGTCATTAGCTGCCTAATCTAGTTTCATGTCTGAGCTTTGCTTAGGTGTCTCCGGGGGAACTTCGTCCCCTTCTTCGTCAATCCCCGTCTTTCGCAGATTCTCGACTGTGTATAGCACCTTGTCCAAATCGTCCCGTGAGAGAAGCAGTTGCTCATCCGCACCTGTGGTGCCACGAATAGACTCCCGAGGGGTCCAGAGCTTTCCATCGCGCTCGAATACCAATACCTCTCCATCACTGCCGGCTGCATCGACGGCCACGAGCAAAGCCCGATTTTGCACGCCAAGAGTCGCGACGTCGAGAGCATTTCCGCGCAATTCGAGGGTTTCCCTATGCAGGAGGGCATTGTCGGCCTGAAGCTGGAAGATGAAGAGGGCAGGAACTCTATTCACCGTGTCGTGTCAGCATGCATGCATTCTCTCGTCAGCGCTAGAGGCGTTCCAATTTGCTTACCGTTCACATATCGCCACCACATAGCACTCGTCTTCAACTTCGTACGTAACAAGTTTCGCAACCGCAGCCTTGGTCGCGTCTGGCAGGACCTCGCGAACGTGAGTAAGAAGATCAACGGTACCGAGGAGCTTGCCTGCAAGCCAGTCCCACACGAAGAGCTCGTTGTCCCCGCCGCCCGAGATCAAAACGGCATGCCGAGAGCGGGGACTGCAGAGCGCATTGACAAAGGATCCGTGGCCTAGACAGTACGTCTCTATAACGTGTGACTGCGGCATGCCGCGGGAAACACGGATATGCTCGTCACGATCGGCCGTGAGGATGTATGATCTGTTCTGTGAGTCCTTTGCTGTCAGGACACATGTCAGCATCGATACATGACCAAGCAGCACCTCGTGCGCAAACTTTGGCCCTTCCTTTGGAACGTCGTGCTTCGCGTTGGCCTCTCGCTGCCGCTGCTGGTCCTCGAGAGCCCGTCGATTGCGCTGCGAGTGCACCGTGAAGACATTGGCGCCGCGCACCGGCGCTGGAGCCGAAGAAGCTGGGGCTGGCGTAGATGCAGGGCCTTCTTCTAGTTGCTGTATTAAAGGCAGCGCGTAGACGTCGCCAAACTTGTCGGCGCTGAGAATTGTCTGCCCATCTGCTGTAATAGCAAGAGAACAGGGGCGCTTGGGCATAACTCTGTAATCTTGTGTGAGCATGGCGCATCCAGTAGGTACCAAGAGTAAAGATCTTAGACTAGGCCATACCTTTGACTAACTTCTTCCAACGATCCTTCGCCGTCGTGCTTGAAGACCCAGAGCGTCTTGTCTTGCCCTGTCACTGCCACCACATGGCTCCCATCTTCCGTTGCTGTCAGAAGAACCACGAAGGGGATCTCTGGTTTGGGCGGCGTCCCTTTTGCCTTGCCTTTCTTCTTACTCTTCTCCCCGTTGGCTGTTGGCGCGTCTGATGTCCCTTGCTTGTCCTCTGTCCCGATATTAGATTCGGTATCATCAGAACCTAGCTTCCGCCGCTTTGATGGCGGCTGCTGTCCTGTCTGCTCTTCAACCTCCGCGCATTCATGTGTTTCTTCAGCTTGAGTGGCTTGTTGGGCCTGCTTCGAGGATGGATGAGTCCATGAAAACAGGGGTTGAGTATTTGCGCCGAGATCAAAAGTTTGAATGCTACAGCCCGTCGCAGCGCAGAAAAGGGTGCTTCTTCCCAGCGGACTGAGGCATTGAAATGGTAGGCCCATGATTGGCTACGGCCCTTCGTACCTGACTGATTGACTGCTGTCCACTGACAGGGATTGGACGAACAAAGAGGAGGATATAAAAATTTTGACGCAGCACTGTAAGTGCTTTGAGCGTAAGTATGAAACTCAATTTCAGAGTGTGTGAAGGAATTATACTCCCACTGCAGTGCTTTATGCTTAGCACAGTTCTATAAGCAATCTTTAAAGGCTCAATTGTTGTCTAGGTAGGTATTCTGTAGAACATAATCTTTTCACGCTGTTGGCGCAACTTTGAAAACCTTCGACCTGCCGATGAAGAAGCAAAAATGCGCTAGGTACCCGTCTATTCACTACCTAGAGGGCCCCTAGCAAACCCATGGGTGCTAAATTAGTACCTACGCACGCGGGAGAGACGCTGCACAGTACCCTGCGTGCACTAACTCATGTGCTACTTATTTTAGCATCGAACGGAGACTGTGGCGCAGCGTGGTATCAGCCCCCTTGTCTGCATCATCAGCTCCTAACCAACTTCACGTAGCTACGTACAACACAAAGAAAACCGATTCTATGTCAACATTTGAGCGATATAATTGAATCTGTACAGTAGTGCTGGCCTAATTATCCATCGGCCTGCTGTAGGAATCGACTTCATTTTGGACTGATGTCCTCAGTGCTCTCTTAGTTTTTGATCGACCAATCATAAATCATTCGACCAATAGCTCTTTGGAGCTTCGAGTGACAAGTCCAACAGATTGCGCAAGCTGGCGCAACCGACGGACGGCAGGCAATCAATCAATCCCCACAAACGAAATAAAACATCTTCAGTTGCCTACCATGGCGCAGTTACTACAGGACCTCATATATTCCTTCGGGAACTGCTTAAACTGTTTCCCCGGTTCTCCGACACTCAAGATCAACAGCCGGTCTTTCAAGATCCTGCGTCTGCTCGGAGAAGGCGGCTTTAGCTATGTGTATCTCGTCCAAGACACAGCGACAGCAGAACTGTTCGCCCTCAAGAAAATCCGATGTCCGTTTGGCACCGAGTCCGTTCAGCAAGCCATGCGCGAAGTCGAGGCATACAAGACGTTTGCGCATACGCCTTCGATTATCCACAGTGTCGACTACGCAATCGCGAGCGAACGAAACGACGCCGACTCAAAGACCGTATATGTCCTGTTGCCATACTACAAACGAGGGAACTTGCAGGACATCATCAATGCCAACCTAGTCAATCACACAAATTTCCCCGAAAAGGAGCTCATGCACTTGTTCCTCGGTGTCTGCAAGGCCATGAAGGCCATGCATCAATACCGCGCTCCACGCACTATGGAGCGCATGGAGATGAGCAACTCAAAGGCGGATGAGGAAATGGGAGGACCAAATGGCAGATCTGGGAGGAATCGAGCCACCGCCGCCGCCGACGCCGACGATGAGACAGAACAAGCCCGGCCTTTGATGGTCGAGGAACAGGTTGTCGCGCCTGGCGAGCAACGCTCATATGCTCATAGGGATATCAAACCCGGTAAGTCCTACTGGCTATCATAACCTCTTACTCTTGCCTTGGCTAATTATATGACCGCGCAAGGCAACATTATGATCGATGATTCCGGGTCGCAACCGATTATCATGGATCTAGGCTCAATTGCCGAGTCGCCAATAGCAATCACATCACGATCATTAGCCATCGCCACACAAGATATAGCCGCGGAGCACAGTACCATGCCCTATCGCGCCCCCGAGCTATTCGACGTAAAGACAGGAACGGTGATCGATACGAAAGTCGACATCTGGTCGCTAGGTTGCACATTATACGCCTGCCTAGTAGGCAAATCGCCTTTCGAGATGCGCAGTGACGAAACCGGCGGCACTCTGAGCATGTGTGTTTTGAATGGCGACTGGCGGTTCCCCGATGAGGGACCGCGGGGACAGACGAAAGGGAAGAACACTGTTGGCGCGAACTCGAGCACTGAAGGTGGAGTGATCAGTGACCCTATCAAAGACGTAGTGAGGAAATGTTTGAAGGTCGAGCCCAGCGAGCGGCCAGACATTGACGAATTGATAACGATGGTGGAGCAGGTCATCGACGTGCTCCCAGACGACGAGCCATGAGAGCGGGTTTGGGGTCTGGCGTTTGTGGGTTGATTTATTTCGCTATCTCGGCGGCTTTGCCCCGTCTTCGTCATGATGGGCGTTTCTAGTTGGTTTGTAAAACGGCGCGTCTGTTGGTCACAGATGCGAGGCACCGTTGTTACCATAGACCTTGTATTTTCTTAGGCAAATTTGTTGAAATTGGAAGCTAGGACAGCTTCAATTTACCTTAATTTCCATTCTCATGATACCATAGGTTCTACAATGCCTGAATACATGTATATTTTTGCGAGAATCCTACATAGAAGAGTATTAGATACTTAGAGGCTGAATGTTGACGGTATTGAGTATCTATTTCGAATGTTGCGTTGCTCCACTTTTATTTTACAAACCAATGGCAGTTTCGTACATTGTGCCTAGCTAACATCATACACATATACTAACCTAACGTCCTTGTTAATTCTACGCGAGTTGCCGTGTGCTCTGACACGTTCGCTACGTATTATAGTAGCAAGTACTACCTAGTATTATACCAACCAGGTGTATTCTACTACCAACCCTAGGCTTCTATAACAAACGACGGTCGGACGGAAAAAAAAAATCTTAAGATGGCATCAGATGATGATGACGATTATATGAACATGACATTTGGCGAGGAGCCCAAAGTAGTCGAGACCTCGCTACAGCGACGACAACGACTCAAACGCGAGGGCGAGATCAAGGGGCGCGTCAAGTCAAAGGCCGAGCAAGAAGCCGAGGAGCGCGAAGCCCGCGAAGCGGCCCTATCAAAATCCATGCTCGAGGGCGCACAGGCCAAGAAGAGCAAAGGTCTCGCCATGATGGCCAAGATGGGCTTCAAGGGCGGCGCCCTGGGCAGCAAGGAGAACGCCGACGCCCGCCTCGAGCCCATCCGCCCCGAGATGAAGGATGACCGCGGCGGCATCGGCCTGGACTCGGAGCGCAAGCGGAAACTCAGGGATGCCGCCGAGAGCGCGGAGAAGAAGGTCAAGGTCGATGAGAACGAGTACCGCGACCGCGTTCGCAGGGAACGCGAGGTTGCGCGGTGTGAGCGCCAGGTTTACGCCGCTATGAAGGTGTGCGAGCGGATGGACGAGGAGAGGCAGACTGGCTCTGCCGTTGAAGGTACGGGTGATGTGGATGGCACAACGCCCGGGAAGAAGCGAACGCTGTCAACAAAGCCGCTGAAGTCTATACCCGTCGTTTGGAGAGGTCTCATCCGGACGCGGGAGGAGGCGGAACGTGATCGGAGGATGAAGCATGATCTGCAGCAGACTTCGACGACGCGTCTGCCGACGTATGAAGACGACCTAGAGGACGAGGACGATAAGAAAGCGCTAGGAAAGACGCAAACTGTGTACGCGCTAGTCGAGGATCTCGATAAGGAGGACCCCGAGCTCGACGAATTCAATGCCCTCGAGGCCGACGAAAAGCTACGGCGGCTTGTAGAGTATCTCAGAGAGGAGTATAACTACTGCTTCTGGTGCAAATTCGAGTACTCCGATAACACGATGGAGGGATGCCCGGGTCTAACGGAGGAGGATCACGACTAGAATATTGCTTGCGTTCACGGTTGGAATATACTACCACTAGCCTATCCTTGATACAACACGTGTCTTGCTAACATTCCTTCAGAGGCCTCTGGCTCATCCTTTCCCACACCTCGGTTTAGGCAGACCTATATCCCGTGCAATTATTAATAATTGAACAATAACGGTTCATCGTGATGCTTATTATGATAATGGCTACTATTTAGGCCCCATCATACGCAATTCGCCTAGAACGAAGACCGCTAGAATCTATAATACTCTTTTGATATTAATCGAAATAGTGCCTGCGTCATCTTCAGTTCGAAGTCCTTTGTAGGCGAAGGCTAGAAGGCGCCGAGCTTCGTCTGCTCTGCTGTCCAAAATTTTAAGCAAGTACGCGCTGGAACCCTTCTTCCCTCTCCTCGACCGTCTCGTCCCAGGGACAGCTCCGAGTGAAGTACTTCTTGGTAGTCATATTCGCCCAGATGCACTAATAGAGCGTTTAGTCAGTATTTGTGCAGCGTCATAGCAGGCACGGCAAACTTTGTTCTGCTGACCTTTGAGAATTCCGGGCAATATGCAACTGCGTCTATGTTGTAAACGTGGAATCTCATCAGAAACTGGACTTTCGACGCCTTCAGATCGATCCCCCATCCTGATTCCAGGAGTTGATGCGGGTTCGAATGTGAAAATTGTCTGGATACGCCAAAATCGATCAGACTCTGCGCGCTGCCGGAGAGTAGGGTGGAAGTGGACCCGCCGACCATAATCGGGAAGCCCGTGAATTCACACGTCCTTAGCCGGGGGAACCTCATCAGGCCAAGTTTCGTCTCGCCGGGATAGCGGAGATCGCCTCTGACGGCACGAATATGTTGTACGCGGGATCTTGCGAAGTCACTAAGACATTTGCTCAGATAATAGATGCTCGTTTCCGGCCATCCGGCCCAGCCATACACGTGTACTTCGTCCCAGAAAGCAGAGCGTCCCTCTTCGTAACATCTGTTGCAAGTAAGGAGGATATTTATATCCCCCTGGGCGTGAAAACGATCACGTTCGCGGTTTCTGAGTACGTAATGAAGACTGGATCCGGCAAAGACGAAATGGTATACCATGTCGCGGATTTCTCGAGGTAGAAGCAGAAACCTTGACAGCGCCCGCGCCATGGCGCGCGATTGTTCGTTGGCCTGGCCTTGTTGAAGTAGAATAATAACCGGAAGGTATATGTAACCGAAATTCTTTGGCGAATGATCTATATCAGATACCTCAATGCTGTCCAACGTACTTTATAGTATGTGATTCGGGCGAGCTCTACCTAGGCGATATTATATTTTATGCATCGAGGCCCACCAAAACAGAAAAAACTTGTCAAAATAAAGTCCGTTACAGCCCATAAATCATCTACCAGGGAAATCTCGTCCGCGGGCAACCTCTTCTCAGGTCGGATAGTGCAACCCAGGTACCCCGTTTCCGAGAAAACCAGTATACGTTATAGCGCATTCACGCTAAGCCGAGGAGTTGGCTTCCCTCTCGTACCAGATGACAAGTATCGCCCTAGAGTTCTCTTGGTGATAATAACGAGAAGCTACATATGGACATCTTTGCTGCATGTATTTTATTAGGTTCTTTGAACACTCTCCTTCGAGTAGACCCTTTCTTCGACACCAATATCCTCATTCCTGTAAACCACGATTGGTTAGTCCTTCTTAGCCTACGGATGGTCATAACAAGGAGTTGTGCATATGCTTACCAGACCTCTGGCTTTTCCGCAATGAACTTCTCCATCAGCTCTCGACATTCGGAGGAGTCAAGAACGACAACCTCTACACCCCGCTGCTTTAGATAGGCCTCCCCGCCCAGAAAAGTCTTGTTCTCGCCGATAACGACCCGCGAGATGCTATATAAGAGGCAAGCGCCAGTGCCTTGTTGCATTTCCTTGTTAGCCATACGCTGCTATGTAACCCCTCTTATAGATTTCTCATGCACATGGGAGATCGGGATGGCGGAAAGGAGAGACTTGGCCTTACACATGTCACATGGCGATAACGTCGTATACATCGTGCTACCTTGGTAGGCGGAAGACGGCAGCCGCCCGGCGTTCTGCAGACATGAGGTCTCGCCCTAGAATCGCGGTAGGGCCTTCATCAGTAGGCCGCACCTCGTGAGATGACCGGATACTGGAGGAGAGGCAAGATAGCTCACGTGGAGGATCGGGTTGCCATTCTGCACCCTCATGTTATGTCCACGGCCAAGCACCGTCCCGTCCGCCGCCACGAGAGCAGCGCCGATCTATGTAAAAGGAATGATGAATTAGGATGATGTTTCCATTACGAGGCCTTTTGGTAAAGCTGGGACCTCACCGGTATTCCCCCCTCTTCATACCCCTTCTTCGCCTCCTCGAGAGCGAGCGCAAGACCCTTGTGGTCGTCCATTGTGAGCTTGTCGATATGCCAATAAGGATATGGAAAACGCGGTTTACGCACTGGTTATTGACGAAGTCAAGTACGCATACGTACGCGGGCGGAGTGGGAGCCAACAGCGCTGGGCGGGGGATAAACCGCCTATTTCGGGAGCTACCGATACCTAGATAGTCTATAAGATAACCAACCCATCAGTGATGAGTTGGGCTGAGCACTGCACCTCTACACGATTGCTATAGTAAATGTAGCTTGGTGCCGAAACTATTAAAATACCAATATTTTATAGGTTCTTTATTACCATTCTATCTCAAATAGTTTGAAAAATGCAAGCTTTGTTCATCATTTCCCGATGGCTATTAAGCCTATAACCAGACTAGATGGGTACATCGTCGAGATGACTTTGGCGTCGGCGGCCTACCTAGTCGTTTGATTTCGACGAGCAATGATATCAGTTCGAACCTATTCGCCGTCTGTCGAAGCCTAGTCCCACTCATATACAGTACCTAGGATGATAACGTACTACTCTTCCTCTTAGCCCATCTTTCGCGTGCCAGCTGATTGAACTCAAGAACTCTTTCGCTCTATCTTCTTAGATGCGACAAGTATGGATCATCGCAAAAAGCCATGGTTTTGGCTCGCTCCAAAAATATCCAAGGAAATTAGATCGCGACAGCTTCTTATGTGTCGAGCCTTGCGTCATACAGTGCTGTATATCGAGCGCCCGACCGCCATTATGCAATCCTTGAACGTGTCTCATGTGAGTAGTTGAGCGTCACTATTGTCCAACCATTTGTGCGGTATTTCCCAACCTATGAATTGCCGCCATCCTCGACTGTGGGGAATCCAGTGACGAAGATCATCTAGCGCATGTTTGGGCTTGTTTGTGCTTAGGCTACGGATTGGCTTGGATATTTCCAGATCTACGCATCGTGGCTTATTACATGAACGAGCGAATGAGGAGCGAAGAGCTATTATTGCGTCGGAGCAGAGATCTGCCGCCGCGGCTACTGATACACTTTCTATCGTACATTCTTTATGGTACAGCCAGCTCTCACATCGCGGCCAGTAGATCTTCTAGTGCACGGACACGACAGTTCCAGGTAAGGGAGCCGTGAGTTTCATCTTCTATCCTCAGCCGCGCCTTCGAATTCGGGCCCATTCTAGCGGCGATTCCCTCCCCGTGACTTGGGGGAACATGAGTATCATGTTTCCCGTACCATAAATGAATAGGCAGGTCCTCTCGAATATCTTCAATTCGAAAGCCAAAGCCCCAGCTGGAGAGCCTTCCATCCTGTGCGAAACCGTCAAAGCCCTGGGTGTACGCTTCGCGCTGGTTTCGTACCAGCCACCGGACTAGATCAGGGTCTTCTAAGGCCGCCACATCCTTGGGATGGGCTGATTTTTTCTGCTTCGACCATTCCTTCTGGAACCTGTCAAATCGCTGTTGGTCGGTCAGGTCGAGGCGCCCGAACGTCTCTCGCGAAAACCACCAGCGACAAGCCCAAGGAAAATAGCGGAAGCCAATAGTAAACCCGAGCCAATGCCACCAATCCACTGCAATACGCGGAGTCAGTAATCGCCGTCTCAAGCGTCATGTATAGGCATTCTAGAAGCGCGGAAGTTCTCAAGGGATAGGCCAAGCTCAGTCTTGCGGCCATCCAAAACAGAGAGAAAACAACCACAAGAAGAATTACGTACTCCCTTTCCTCCCGAGCTCAGGCGGTCCCAGACCGCATATAATCGATACCGCCTTGAGCCTATCCGCCGGCAATGATGCCGCACAGGCTAGACCATACGGTCCGCCTCCCGAGATACACAGGACGGCGTAGCTGTCTATATTGAGGTGTCTGGCGAGGAAGTCGACATCCTTTGGATGATCTAAGATGGTCCTGTTCGGGTGTGGCGAGCTCAGGCCATAACCTGGCCGTTCCACGGAAATTATGCGGGCCAGGGGTGTGATAGCTGGTGCATCGAAAAGGGCGCCTTCCATCCGTGAACCCGGCAGACCGTGGAGATAGAATACCACGGGGCCGTCCGACAAGCCATACTGCGCATACCCAAGCGTCCGACCGTCCGGGAGGACCAGGGTAGCTGAGCTATTAGTGTCTAGACGGTAACGACAAGGCGAGTTCTCAGCCATGAGGTTTGATATTGAGTCCGTTGGCTACGTATATTTGATATTCGACTTGTTGAACATTGCTTGCCGGAGCTTCGGTGTATAGATTGGTAGCTAACAAGATCAAAAAGGAGAACGGACGTAGCCTTCTAAAATACCTAGATTTTATAGCGACGGAATAGACGATGAAGACGTAGCACTACATCGTATACTCTTATGCTTGTCACTTCGATGAGTCAATGCGATGATGCTAACCGGGTACCCAAGCATGCCTCTTACCCCGCGGGGTCAAGCGAGCATTGTCTTGACTCCAAAGGATTCAGGTCAGCGGTGCAGTCATACCTCATAGGGCAGGGATGTCATTCGAGCAGCAATCGGGAAAAAAAAAAGGTCGTAACATCCTATTAGAATACATTACAGTTTTACGCAGGTAGATATTATGTAAATAGAGAGGTTTAGAGAGAGATCGCTAGTTGAATCGGATCAAAAGACGGGGGATCGTCGCCTGTTTTGAAATCAATTTGGCGGGTTGTTGGTCTGTCTTGCTCATTCTTAGTGACGGCCGAATCGTGTTACTGGCGGCGTGCCAATGATGATAAATTCCTCCCATGTCACTTGTCAACAACATTACCCTTTTTTCTTATAACCCGATTGGTCTCGACCTGCACATCGCAACCACTCATTCATTGGCAGCCCCGGTTTTAAAGGCACCTTTCTGGCAAGCTAGCCACGAGTCTGCCACGAGACGACGGTAAGTTGATGGTTGCTCCTGGACGGGAATGATTTTGGAGGGCCTATTCTGGGCGTTGGTCATTGTGTTCATGCTCATGGCATACGTCTACTACACCAAGATATGTGGACGGATAGATGGCTTTGACTAACTGACGCGCACTATATCACCGTTGTAACCCTTCGAGGGTGACTGTTGGTTGATTGCATGCGGCAACCAGCCTGCCGACTACCGTACCTATGGCTGTAGGGCCCCTGCCTGCCTGCCGACCGTGTCTGGGGCGAATGAACCCGACCCGGCCGATCCATGGTCGAGCTTCTATGGAATGTCCAGTGCCTCGAATCCCGATCGCGCAGCCCTGATCCAACAAGGGCCTTAAGACTCATACATAGAGCCATGTGACTATCGTGCTCAGTGGCGTGCTTCTTTATGCGATCCCAGCGATGCAAGACCTCGCAACCGGTATCTATTGGCGGCGCCGGGGACGATCTCCTTCCAGTACCATAGATATTTCACCAAACTTCCAATCATTACACGACGAAATCGAAACTTGACGTCGCTACATGCGATGAGTTGGACGGATTGGGTCGATTTTACTGTGACGGTAAATGGCCTAGATAGAGGGGAGAGGCCATTAAAAACGTACGTAAGGTGGTATTGTCCGAGTGCCTCCCAAGTAGGTATTTATGTATCTTACCAACCAACATAGTGAATCCATGTACGTACGCCCTCGCTACATAGTAAATACCTACTACTGGTAGCCCGCATGTTTCCATGTAACCCCAGAACGGCGTATACGTCGTGAAACCGACTGTATACTATGTAACAACTCCTCGCCATAATCGTGCGTTTTGGGCTGAGTCCTAAGCCACGGCCAGAGTGCGGAGCTATTTTCGGTCGGCAAGGACCTACATAGGTGCCCTCTCACGCGGAAGGCCGGTGTCATCTTACTCACCTCTATCTAGGGCCCTAATCATGCGCTAACAACTTGTGAGGTCGTTCTCGTCGATTTCTAGCGTCTACGGCTTCGTGGCATCGTTATATGCTATGCACCTCTTGAAGACCGGGAGAAGACCGGGAGAAAGCCGGGCTACGTACGTAATGCTACGTCTCTGCTTGCTTGGTCGTCTTTTCGATTTCTCTTCGGAGGCGACCGTTGGTTTTATTTATGGTAGCCATACCTGTCTCAGCCTAATAATCCAACTAAATATGATGTATGCAGACAACTCATTCACACTTGTGGCTGGATACTTGGGTACAGGATGGGTTTACAGTATGGGCTTGCTCTAAGGGTGAAGTCATCAGGTACTGTACTGTACTCGATAAGGATAGAGGTGGGGGTTGAGGGATTGGCACTGCTCAGGTACCTAAGAGCAGATATCTGCTAAGAGTGTTCTAGGTTAGTAGCCACCTGGCCAGCTAAGAAGATCCCTGTAATATCATGTGACCTGGTGTCCCCTTGCCTTTGCGACCGGCACCAATGTCACGATTCTCTTGTCTCGAAACTACCCAGGACCACTGACTCGGGCTAACATTTGTTTCATTGTCTCGAGTAAAATGCCTCGCTCCAAGACTTCCTCCCCCCTTCTATAATGTAATCTAGGAGGGTATGCGGTAATGCGCCCTCATTAGGAACAAGTCATGTTCATACACAGCAACTGGCCCTGTAGAGAGGCATAGGCAGAGAGAGAGAGAACGTGATAGATTAAAAGAAAGGAAAGGCTGGATACATATATCAAGGTACCTAGGGAATGGAACCTTTTATCTGCCTTGTCACGATCTAGTAGTTGGGACGTTGTTAAGTACATTATCTTGAAGGTCCGTGACTCGCGATATTGAATTTGACTAGTGCAGAGTAAACACATTACCGGAAATTCTCGGTGGCAAATCTGTCTCATCGGGCTGTATGCCAGATAGAAATACTATGGTTTGGCCGTGGTGCAGCAAGCGACTGACCTGTCCTGGGGCGAAAGGCTATTTAGCTATGGGAACAGAATAGGAGCTACTATATCGGCCTTAGGGGATCAACTCATGTTGCTGAAAGGTAAACAATTGTTGAGCTGAGCGTTTAGAATTGGTTATATGGTGTCTATCTTATTATGAAGAGAGAAGGGGACGCCTTGAGATTGTTCGCTGCAACTCTGGATGCATGTGGTGAGAGACAAATTGATCGCTGTCTTATATCCAAGGGCAACAAGCTGCCGATCGTGATGACATGGCTAGGCAAAACACAAACCTTAAGGGAAGGCCATCGGCCTGGTCGACCTGTCGGGATTGATTCTACATTGCACCGCATTCTATCTGCAACACTTGCATTGCAGGCTGATGTGCTGGGATTTTAAGCTGATAGATGCTCGGGGAGACAGACAAGTCAACACGGTCGGGTTTCTCAGAATGAAATGATGAGGTGAAGTCGAAAAGAACATGCAGGTTTAGGCAAGGAGACGCAATTCGGTTGGTCTTCATGACAGGGGGAGGGGCTTAGCGTGTGCATGTGTGAGTGGGGATAACCCCCAAGACCGCACTAAAAAAGCCCTGCCTTTCTGCCTCACTGCTCCAGCGAGCTCCAGAGGGCGACAACATGTTCCAGTAGGTATGTACCTGTCTACCTCAAGTTCCTGCGTGGTGGAGAGACTAGAAAACCTTCATTCTGTGGTAAATTTGCCGGGAAGCCTAGGTACCGCGCCTGCTGTACCAAGCTTGCATCAAGTACAAGGTACCCCATGCTGCTGTACCGCTGTACATAAGTACTTCTTCGTACAACACCTGCAATCACATCAAGTCATCCATCCCTCTTCAATCTAGCTACCTATTTGTGAATTCTGTCCCTTTCTGTTTGTGTCCAATATAGTGCCTGCTGTAGATGTTGTGGTGGTTCGCGCAAATATACCTAGCTGTCCGTGTGCGCGTGCACACCCATACTTACCGCAACAAAGACGGCTTTCAATCCTAAAAGTTTACCCATGCTACATCAAGCTATTCATACTCCCAGCAGTAAGTTGTAGTCTATATACATATAGATATATCATATCTGTATCTGCCGCCAGTAGTAATATTACATGCCTACCTAGGGGATTTGACTAAATTAGGCGTCATTCTAGGGAGGCTGAATGAATATCTACATGCCCAGGTACTCTACAGATAGATGTATAGAGCGAATGTTCTGCTGTGTATGTATGTGCAAATACCTAATATACAGACAAAGTAAATTGATTATTCCAGTGATAAGTTTAGAGAGCGTAGGTATACATAACCACGTACTCTGTTAGTAGGTAGACATGTGGTCAGATGAGAAGAGGTGGATGGACAGGTATTATATCTTTGGACCCAGTAGACACGTTGGTTTGTGCGCGCAAGGTTCAGGCCATGTGGACTAGGTAGGGTAAGGAAGGCTATAAGCAACGGCCGTGTAATGTAATCGGGGCAATATCAAATCAGCTTCTGGCAGTTTTCACCAATGTCCCTCTCCGTCCGTCCCTCTCTCCGCCTCCGTCTGCCAGTCCCAGTTCGCCGCTAGCAGTTATTTATCTGCCCTATGTACCTTACATACCTATCTGCCTACCTACCTACCTATAGAATCCTGCAAGAGCTTAGCCTTTTTACTCGGGAAACATGTCTATTGCCCACCGTCCACCGTGAATGAAGCTACCTACTGTGCATACCTGTTCCGTCCCCACACCTGTTGATACCATTACCCATGGGCCATCGATCATCCTCTATGTACCCATCATCATTGACGCCCTGCTGCAGACAGACGTAGGTAGCACTTCAGCCTTTCAGGACTTGAGGTGCTGCCATTTTTATTCGTTGGCTACCTAACCTACTTTATCTCCCACGCACGTCAAATCTTCCAAGTCGGACTAAAAGCTATCTAGAGTAAAAATACAGCACAGTCCAACTGTAAGCGGCACTGTCCATTCGCCGGCTTCTCTCTTTCTCTTTCTCGATATCAGAACACCCGGAAGACAGCTAGTTCGGTCGGCCTAGAGTTACATGAGTATCCACCAGGGTTGCTAGTAGTCTGCTGGCGTTGATGAATCTTCCTCGTCCATCCCATCTATCCATCCATCCATCCATCCACATCCACCCATCCATTTTACACTACACTACATCTAGGCTTGTCCGCTCGCTCGGTGCTCGCTCACAACCAACCCTTAGGCCATTATCACTGCCTGCAGGCCCTTCTTTGATGACCACACGTTCATTACGTACCTTCCCGTGATCGATATATCTCTCTATATATCGACCTGCCTACTACATATTCACTCTACCTCTGTACATCATACATTCCCGATTCGTCAAAATTGCCCTTCTGGTCCCAGTTTGGGCCAAGGTCTTCTGGAAGGGTGGGTTGTGCTAGTGTATGAGTGCTGTGTGTAAGAGAGGGCGAGAGAGACTGGAGATAGAGAGGGCGTGTGTGTGGTTGGTGTGCGCTCTTGGTCTCTGCGCGCGCGTGTGTGGACCAGAGCAGACCGTGGACCGTGGACGCCGACTTGAAGGGTTGGCCTGTCCCGCAGCCTCAGACCTCCCCCGTTGACATTGATGCTTCTTTTAGCTAAATCTACCTTTCATCCTCCCCGTCCCACACACTACCTACATCTTTCACTTTTACCTCTTTTCCCTCACACTTCCCAACTTTCCTATTCACCACCCCTGCCCCCCCTCACTTGATATCTGGACCTAGACTGTCGACTTGTCTCTCGTCCGCCTCGGTTCCTATTATCTCTCTCCTTCTTAACTGCGTTCTGCCTTAAATTTCTAATTTTCGCCCTCGGATCCCTAATTTCTCGCCATCCAACCCTCTTTGACTACTGCACACGTAGTTTTTATATAATTCCATTGGTGGTTACATCAGGCACTTTGGCCGGCTTTCTTGCACCCTGGCGGGTCGTCGTGTCACTAGCAAAACACTCGGCCGGGCTTCTAGCAGGCGTTCTCTTCCCTTGGTTTGTTAGAGGAGGTTTCTTTTGTTGTCTGTTATTTAGGATCTTATGGACGTAGAGCTCTACCATCTCTTGCTGTCACTGCGCCGTAACTTTTCGGCGTTTTCTGTGTCACATTGGATGCGCCGCCTTTTAATCGCCCACCATGGCGCAGAAGACAAGCGACTCCGATGATCAGCCCAATCCTTCGTCATCCTCAACCAAGGAATCCCCAGGGCCCGCCGCCGCCCAAAAACAGTCAACGTCTCACACATCTAGCCCTGCACCTGCACCTGCGCCATCACCCCAATCTTCCTCCTCCACAACCACTCCCACTACCGCTGCCACCACCAACAACAACACCACTACTTCCACCACCAAGGCTCCCGACTCCAAGCAATCGGGAGAAAATGCCGCCAACACTAACGCCCAACCCATGAGCAAGTCCAACTCGGCAGCATCGAACGCATTGTCCAAAGACGCCATGGCCGGGCCGTCGCCATATGGCACGCGTTCTCGGAACCGTGGCCAGGCACGGCCCAACTATGCCGAGGATAAAGATTTGGACGTTGAAATGGAGGATGCATTCCCGGAGAAGAAGGAAGAGGAACCCAAAAAGGGAATACGGCAGGCTAATGCAGCGACAAACGGCACGGGCGATGCGAACAAAGCTACAGCGTCGAGCTCGCGCAAGGGCGCTGCAGCTGACGATTCGAAGACTGCGAATTCTCACACCACCGGCAAAGACGCGCATTCAACAGCTCCTGCACCCTCAAACACGACCGGCCCCGCAGCCTCTTCAGGCCCATCCAAAAAACGCAAAGCTACAACACAAGCGACTGCGAACAACGTGCACAGCCAAGCGGGTACGCCTACGCCAACCTTAACCACAACAGGTGGTGCTAGTACAAGACGAAGCGCTGCTCAGGGAGCAGCACACATTAGCGGCTACAGAGAGACAAATATGCTCAGCTTCGAGAGATGCAGCGGGATGCCGAAAGACGGCAAAATGATTGCGGATGATGGTACTGTGCTGGAAGCAAATGGTAAGACGGACATGCGCTGATGTTTTCTATTTTGCTGGCTGACTGACGGCATGCAGATCACGTCTACCTTGTATGCGAACCGCCTGGAGAACCATATTATCTAGGGCGCATCATGGAATTCTTGCACATGCAGAACGACAGCAAAAAGCCGGTGGATGCGTTGAGAATCAATTGGTACTATCGGCCTAAAGACATCGGCAAAAGGGTCAATGACACAAGACTGGTGTTTGCCACCATGCACTCAGACATTAGCCCGCTGACATCGCTGCGCGGCAAGTGCCAGATCCGTCACAAAGCCGAGATTGAAGATACAGACGCTTACCGAAAAACGCCCGACTGCTTCTGGTACGAAAAACTGTACGACCGCTACATACAAAAGCACTACGATGTGATCCCCTGCTTCCAGATTGTCAACGTGCCGGAGAAGGTCAAGAAGGTGCTGGACGAGCGGTGGAAGTACATCCTCGTCGAACAGGGTCGTGGGAAAGAGTTCACCAGTGCTGTAAAGCTATGTAAGCGGTGCAACGGATACTGTGCCAGGTAAGTTTTCAGCCACGGCTCCACTCTCCACTCTCCACTTTCCACTCCCTCCAACCACCGCCCCACTCCCTGTATTATATTGCACCCGTTCAGTGGAGACTCACTATTGCATAATAGTAACGACTCTGTTGATTGCGCTGTTTGTCAGCAGACGTATCACATGAACTGTGTTCGTCCCCCTCTGCTGAAAAAGCCATCACGTGGGTTTGCCTGGGCCTGTGCTGCCTGTAGCCGCGCGCAGGAGAGAAAGCTGGAAGCTAGGCACACTCCGCTTCTGGACTCACACCTAGAAGGGGAAGAAGAGGAGTTATGGGACGAAGATGATGAGGCGATTGACACTAATCGCACAAGTCCCACCGACGGTATTGACGACTCACATCAGCCCGCGACAGCGGAGCAGATGTATCAGGCAAGCCTATGGCCATATCGCTATTTGGGCCAACATTGCAAGCCAGAGGATGCGCTCGACTATGATGACCGGATCTATCCGAGAGCTGGATCGCGCCTTGGACCAAAGCATCAGGCGACCGTACTGGCCTGGCCGGGTCGCCCTGTCAAGCTAGTTAAGCCGATCGAGACAAGAAGGCCCGGCAAAAAGGACGGGAAATCGTCAAAAGATGCAATCGCAGCGGCTGAGCAAGAAAGGGAAAAGCGCGAGGGGCGCCCATGGATCCAAGATGAACCGGCAGGATATGTCGCTCGAGGCGAGGATTACGATAATGACGATCCGAACAATACGGCACAATTATTATGGAAACCCTGTGACGATACGGCGATTGTACCGTTTGCAGGCTTCCCGAAATCCAAGGGCACCAAGAATACGACTTTTCCGGAATCACGCATTAACAGTTACATCCGGTCCGCGAGAGCTAAGCTAATCCCAGTGCTTGATTTGCCAAAAGAGTCTACAAACTTTCTCGACGTGGCTGTTAATACCCTGTTCAAGAACGATTACAACACCGATGCGGCGTTAAGGGCTCTTGATAGAACCGGGGAGTCGGCATTCAAGGAGCCGGGACTGACCGCCGCAGAGATTAAGAAGTTCGAAGAGGGAGTGACGAAATACGGATCGGAACTCTACTTGGTGACAAAACATGTCAAGACTGTCAAGCATGCACGTATTGTGCGCTTTTACTACACATGGAAGAAAACGGACCGTGGCAAACAAATATGGGGAAATTTCTCAGGAAGGAAGGGCAAGAAAGAAGCCAAGAAGGCAGAAGCGGATGCTAGTAAGCTGCAAGACGATGTTGCCGATGATCATGATGACTCAGCGTTTGATACGGATAAGGCCGTAGAACGAAAACGAAGTTTCATGTGCAAGTTTTGTTCGACCAAGACTTCAAGGCAATGGCGGCGGGCACCTAACTCCGCATCTACTGTAGTCAGCGAGGGTGGCGGCAAGGGCGCTCATAAGGATAAGATTCAATACATTGTTGCGCTTTGTCGACGCTGTGCTGAGCTATGGCGACGATATGCAATCCAATGGGAAGATATTGAAGACCTTGCCAAGAAGGTTGCTACAGCTGGGGGTAGATCGTGGAAGCGCAGAGTTGACGAGGAGCTTTTGAAAGAGCTGGTGGCTGCGGAAGATATGATGAATATGACTGTCTACAGTACGCCAACGAGGGCCAGTCCTGCTACACGAGCTACTCCTCCGGCGGCAAACACTCAACCTGCCACCGCTGATCTCCCACCGCCGCGGAAAAAGCTCAAGACTATTGGCGAAAAACATGCTGAGCAAAACGGGGGAGATGCCACAGGACCTGCAGCAAACCCTGCTCCAAAGAAGAAAGAAAAGACGGTCGAGAAACTTGTTCCTCCTCCCCCTCCTCCACCGCCGCCAGCTCCAGAGTTGCCTAAGCTGCGGACACTCCCATGTGCAGTTTGCGGCCAGGGTAGTGTTGCTGGGGAGCAGGTCATTTGCTGCAAGGAATGTCGGTTGACTGTTCATCGATCTTGCTATGGCATACCCGACAACCGCAACAAAAGTAAATGGACCTGCGATATGTGTTTGAACGACAAAGCCCCCCAGGTCTCCATTGTAAGCTTATGCCCTGATATCGATTACCTGTGAAGCTAATTGGTCTTGACAGGAATATAAATGTGTTCTGTGCCCTGTAGAGAGAACAGAGCATGATTTCATAGAACCACCTAAGAACACACATAAAAAGAAGACAGAAAAGGACAGAGAGAAAGAGCGTCTCGATAGAGAGCTAGCCCTAAAGGCGGTAGAACTTTACCAAAAAAGACAAGTCGAGTTAAGAAGGCCTGTAAATCCACGAGAGCCCTTGAAGCGGACTGCAGACAATAACTGGGTTCATGTAACCTGCGCCGTGTGGACACCAGAGATCAAATTTAGCAGTGCTAAGGCTCTGTGCCTGTCAGAAGGTATACCGTCAATTCCTCGGACAAGGCATGAAGAAGTGTGTAAAGTTTGTAAGGAGAGGGGTGGCGCTTGTGTCCTTTGCCACTCTTGTCGTGCGCCAGGTGAGTTACTACTAAACTAGCTAGTCATTTGCTTGGACTGTCACTAATGAAGCCTCCAGTTCATGTCGAGTGTGCCCACAAGAGCGGCTATCTCCTAGGCTTTGAAATTACACCTGTCAAAGGATCCAGGCGAGACCAGCACAACATAGTCACCATTGGAGGGGAAACTGGATCAATGTCAGCACTCATTTGGTGCAAAGAACATATCCCCCAAAAGACAGTAGTTCATCGGATGCATGATATTGTCAAGGCCGCGGATGGTCAGTCCAGCGATGTCAATGCTTTGCAGCTTTACGTGCGAAATTTCAAACAAGCAGATCTTACGCTCACGGGAACTGTACGTAAAGCAAACCTGGCTAACGTCATTGCCAAGCCGACTGCTGCCACACTGCCAGCAAGCCAAAACAGAAGGCATTCATCTACAACAATGCCATCTACGCTTATGTTGCACAAAGGTGTATGGATTGATCCTCAAACTGAAGCTGTCGCGGTGCTTCTTCACCACTCTAGTGAGAAAGTTTGTATCACATGTGGTATAGATGTTAGCCCCCGGTGGCACGAGATCAATGAATCGCAGGAGAAAGTCCTCACCAATGGATATGCTGGCACGGTGGGAAACGAGGCACAAAAGTTTCTTGCACAGCGGCACTTTCAATGCCATAAGTGTAAGACAGATGGTCGAGTGCTTGCTTCCCATGCAACTCATGCGACAGCTCCTCCTATTGAGACGCCAGCAGCAGCAATGGAGCCTTTACGGCCGCCTCCTATCATTAACCCGAATCCTACGCCGAACTCCCCCTGCCATGCACCGCATGCGGTTCCAAGGATGGGCGAGCTCGGGAACCCCTGGGGCTCAAGGGCACCATCAACACAACCACCTGTGCCTTTGGGACAAACCCCATTGCATGGCCCGCCTGGAGGACAGCCCCAAGTGCCGTTGACAGCACCGAGAACTGGGCCGAGCCCTATTGCCGCACCTGGACCTCCGCCGCCGGCACCTGCTCACACTTATTCTAATCCTAGCAATTCGTATAGTGAATGGCCGCCGCGTAGTTCAGCGCAACCTCCTGTTGCTCCCCACCCAATCAGTGGCAGTTCTAATGGGCCAACTTCCATCCATCATAACCATCTACGCGACCTCCGGCCACCGCCGATCACTTCCATACCACACCATCAGGTCGGGCCCATCCAACACGGGATAGGGCAGCCAATGGTTAATGGTGTGCCACCCTCCTCGCCACGGCGAGGACCACCCGCCGTCCACAATAGTGGCAACTCTTTTGTGTCTCCCTACCACCATCCAACACACCCACCGCTTCATGGTCTCACAAACGGCAGCCCGGCTCCACGAGTTACAGATCAGTCATACGAATTCTCCCAGGGGCTGCTATCTCAGCGCCCGCCATTTACATCAACGCCACATAGGAGCCCACCAGCATCCCGAGACGGGATCGCAATCAATCATGAGCAAAACATTAGCAACAGCAACAATGGTAGCGCTCCTTCGAGACCCAATGACGTGCGGCCTGCCAATGGCGCCAGTGCTAGCCCATCCCTGCGAAATTTACTGATATAGGAATGAAGAGGTTTTACAGTGCTGCTCTCTGCAGCCAAGGAATAGTTTTGGCGTTACGGACAAGGTTGTATAACTAGAGGGATATACCAACGAGGCTACAAAAGGTTCTTAAGGCGTTATGTACGGAAAGGGTGTGTTTTCCCGCATCGAGCCTTGAAAGCATTGTACAATAGGTCATTGGGGTTCCCGCGCTTCTGGAGTTGGCGTACCCCAGAGCAAGACCGGCGCGTCATGGGTAGACAGCATGAAAGCTTGTAATTAAATAACGTCATAGACATAAGGGATACTCTGAAATCTCTTTCATGACAATGTATGAGTCGAAGATTTCTTACTGCAACATTGGTCTTTGCATGAAAAAGTTTGGACTGCGGTAACACTCTAGGCTAGGAATCGGTATTCTGTTGACTAGATGTAGCATGACAATGTATGCACGTCTCCAATTGATATTTGCGTGCCTTGCGAGACTAAGATTGACATGTCCTGCTTTTCTAGGTAAATACCTAGGTGAGTTGAGATAGGTAAGTGATTAGGCACGCCTACTGCCTCTAATCACACCGAGATTCAGGGAGGTCTGCTGCTTGCTGCAGGCCCTGGTCAGCTTGGCTCAGCTCAAGCTCAGCTAAGTGGAACCTCGAAACTCCCAATTGCAATCGAAGCCCCTTTTTAAAGATGGATAAGCATATATCAATATATCGATAAGTCGATAATGGAGGGGATCCATCAAAGTGCACAGCGTCAACCACGCGACCTCGTGTGCGTTTCGTGTCAAGCCCCGCTATTCCGGATCGTGCCAACGTGTCGTGCATCGTGGCGAAGCTGAAGCTGAAAGAACTCCTGGGCTGAGCCTGTAGACTACGGGCACAGGTAGTCCATGTTATACTACGCATAGCTATAACTACTTATAGGTATGCCTATGCCAGGCCTGTGCCGTCACAGGCCTCTCTTGAGATGCACAACATTGGCTAAAGCTTTGTTCGATCTATGCCCTTTCACGTACATACCATAATACCTCAACACGAATGCGATGGAGCGCCAGCAAGGAGTCCTTCACAAAACTACGGTTGAGTCTGCTACCTTGCAGCAGACGAGCTTCCACACGACCACGCTAGCCGGCTCGAAAAGGCCGCATGCTGAGACTGCCGACTCTCATCGCGCAGAACCAAGCAAACAGCGTCATTTTCATAGAGCCTCAAGTATTGGAAGGGAGCCCCCACGACTAACAGCCAGCGACATCATTACCCTTGACACTGCCTCTACCGTTGCGTTGCCCTCCGAATACTCTCAGCGCAAAGCAATATCTGCAACACCCACTTGCATTATTGATCGTTCCCTTTTGTTGTCGTTCTCAAGATATGCCCTACCGAAACCCCTTGTGAATAACCTAAACGCCCTTGGCATTAACGAAATTTATCCGTGGCAGAAGCAATGTCTTCTAGGCCCTGGCTTGTTAAACGGAACCAGGAACTTGGTATATTCCGCACCCACGGGTGGTGGGAAGTCTCTCGTTGCCGATATTCTAATGCTGAAGCGGGTCTTGGAGGATAGAAATGCAAAAGCTCTTTTGATCCTCCCATATGTGGCTCTTGTCCAGGAGAAAGTTCGATGGCTACGCAATATTGTCCAGGACATCAAGAGAACGCCACTTGAGGTCAACGAGAGCGATACAAAACCCCGGCTCTGGCAGAAACGGCCAGATGAGGACAATATCAGGGTCGTCGGCTTGTTCGGGGGTGGGAAGATCAGGGTGGCCTGGTCTGATTTCGATATCGGGGTTTGCACATTTGAGAAGGTTTGTCAACTTATTACGCATAGCCTCTAGGACCCTGTTCTGACATGAGCAGGCAAATATGCTCATAAACACAGCTATAGACGATTGCAGCGTCGTGAACCTAAAGGCCGTCGTCTTAGATGAGCTACATATGGTAGATGATGACCACCGAGGCTATCTAATGGAACTCATCGCTACCAAGCTAATGAGCTTGGAGCATAGTGTGCAAATTATTGGCATGAGTGCGACCTTGGCCGTGAGTCGTGTTTTACTAGTGACGTTCCATCGCCAGTCGCTAACAGCTTTAGAATATTGAGCTATTATCGACATGGCTCGACGCCCATATGTACAAGACATTTTATCGGCCTATACCTGTAGAAGAGCACCTCGTCTATGAGAGCCAGGTATATGCAGCTTCAAGCACAATAGGTATACTGAAAACTGCTAGTCAATTACAGCAGACCTCCAGCAGCACCCTTGAGCTAGATAGCCAACCGATCAGAGCAATCCAGGCAAGTCAACACAAAGAATTCAAAGACCCAGTATTAAATGCTGTAATTGCTCTAGCGAATGAAACGGTAAGATCGGGCTACGGCGTCCTTGTCTTCTGTAGCAGCCGTCAAGGATGTGAATCGGACGCTCGCCTCATCAGCAGAGTACTACCCCTAGCTGATGAAGTAGATGCTACCATTATTGAGAAACGGTCGGATCTTTTGGGGGACCTTCGCAGTCTCCCGACTGGCCTGGATCCTAACTTGGCTGAGACTATCCCAGCAGGGGTCGCTTTCCACCATGCTGGGATGACAACGGAAGAACGCGACTTGATCTCTACTGCTTACGATAGCGGGGCACTAAAGGTTGTGGTAGCTACGTGTAGTCTTGCTGCTGGAATAAATCTTCCGGCTCGCAGAGTTATTCTCCATAACGCACGGATGGGCCGTGACTTGATCGGGCCTTCGATGCTACGCCAAATGCGCGGACGTGCAGGGCGAAAAGGCAAAGACGAGATAGGCGAAACTTATCTCTGTTGTCGTAAGCCTGATTTGGAGGACGTGGTGGGATTGATGAATGCAGATCTACCACAGGTCTCAAGCGGCCTGACCACCGACAAACACCGAATTCGGCGCGCCCTATTGGAGGTTGTGTCTATACGACTAGTTAATTCGAGGGAATCCATCGATGATTATATGCGGAAAACGCTTCTAAGCCTCTCCAGTCCAATAGACATGATCCAGGAACATATTGGATCTAGCTTACAGGATCTTCTCAAAATGGGCTTGTAAGTACTTCCCGGATTCCTTTTCTCTTATCTTGAAGACTTAGGGTGTCACGGCCTCTTTTGGGGTCAAAATAATACCTTGGAGTCTTTCACCGGTACAAAACACCCATAGGTCACATTCGAACCAGCGATACTGACCCTTGATGCTGTAGTATTCAGCGTGACAACTTCGATTCTTACGTTGCAACACAACTAGGGAAGGCAGTTGTTGCATCGTCCCTCGAGCCTGAGGATGGTGCTTTTGTTCATCGTGAAATGCAGCGAGCATTGCAAGCATTTGTGATGGATGGCGAAATGCATATCCTTTATACTTTCACTCCTGTCCAGGACTTATCCGTTTCTGTCAACTGGCAAATCTTTAGATCCGAGATGGAAGCTCTCGACGCTAGTGGACTTCGAGTTATGACGTTGCTTGGATTAAAGCCCGTTACGGTTAACAGAATGTGTGCAAAGTCTTTCCCGACTGGCGTCAACTCGTTAACATATATCATAGGGCACAGGGTGGAAGCCTCAAAGAATCGACTCCTGGAGAGAAAGAAACGGCTCGTATTTACCGAAGGTTCTACCTTGCTTTACAGCTAAGAGATTTGTGCAACGAGATGCCCGTACATACGGTGGCACTCAAATATGACATGCCAAGAGGTACTGTTCAAACTCTAGAGCAGACATGCCAAGGATTTGCCGCAGGAATGATTAAATTTTGTGAGCACATGGGTTGGGGGTAGGTTTATGTCAATGCTAACCTAATGTATCTTAAAAACGATCAACTTTACTGATCCCTGCCAGGGCGATGGCGGCTATATTAGATCACTTCTCAGATCGGCTCAAGGCTGGAGCCAAGGCAGACCTTTTAGCCCTTGCTAAGATTACCTTCATCAAAAGTCGGACAGCTCGCGTCTTTTATGACAACGGCTTCAAGACCGTTGCATCGCTTGCAAACGCTGATCCTAGGGAGCTTGTACCTATCCTCATGCAGGTTCGTCTACTCTTCCCATTCATTGAGCCATGCTAAGTGGCAGGCATAGGCCCAACCAACAAAGTTACGAGACAAGTCGAAAGATGAGCAGAAATACGAGGAGAAGCTCTTTGCCAAGGCTCAAGTCATAACGGATTCCGCTAACAGGCTTTGGCGTAAGTACGTGTGTAGTTTTTGGAAGCTGAGCTAACAGTGTTTTAGAGGTCGAGATGCAGCAGGAACTCGACGAAGAATAAATTACCTATCATAAGGCGCCGTCTCATGCCGAGATGCACACTTACGTATTCCGCTCTAGGAGTCAAAAACAAGACACTATGATGATAAGCGTTGAGTTGTTACAAAAAGATTGAATTCCAAGAGGGCCGTCAACGAACTATCAGGAAGCATCACTAGTGGGGAATGGGCTGTTAAGCGGTTATGAGACAACAGCCATTATGAACTGAGTATATCAGATTAGGGCCCTCCACTATAAGAGGACATCGTCAACGGATGATAACGCCATCTAGATACATTGCAATAGGTATAAATCACCCACGATCGAGAAGTTATTGAAAAAGCGAAGCTCGGCGAAAGGGGCAATATGAGCCGAGTTAGATATACCCTGGCCATCCCCTAGTTAGATTCCCCAAATTTCCCCATAGCCTACCTCAGACGGAGGCATTGATGCACGACAAGCTTGCCGGCTAGAGGGTAAATGGGGCACATTATGCGGGGTATAAACGTCGTCTAAGTCCTTTCACTTGAGGTTGGATGATCGGCGGTCTGCTATCTCAATTGTGACCATGCTGTCGCTCATAGGCGCGATATGGATTGCTCTTCTGGCTGGACTTGGGGACTCCCAGGTCCTCACGACCACACTTGACTACGGAACATTCCAGGGAGCATATAATCTGAAGTACAATATTTCCTACTGGCAGAAGATCCCATTTGCTGCTCCGCCCATAGGTCAGAATAGGTGAGCATTCTGGTAAGAATTATTCTATGAAGATCGCTCATATTCGCGTTACAGGTTCCGAGCTCCCCAGCCACCGCTCCCAATTACCGATGGCGTTTACAACTCATCTCAGACCTTCGATGCGTGCCCGCAGCGGACGGTCAATGGGTCGGAAGACTGTCTCTACCTCGGGCTCTATAGTCGGCCTTGGACGCAGGGCGCGCCGCTGCGTCCTGTCGTTGTGACTTTCTACGGCGGAGGTTTCATTCAGGGCTCTGCGTCCTTCACGCTCCCACCATCGGCCTACCCAATTCTGAATGTTTCTGACTCAAGCAATATGATTTTCGTATACCCGAACTATCGGGTGAACGCGTTCGGGTTTCTCCCGGGGAGGGAAACCGCAGAAGACCCGTTCTCGGACGCCAATGCTGGTCTGTTGGACCAGGCAATGGTATTACGCTGGGCGAGGAAATACATTAGCCAGTTTGGCGGCGATCCCGACAGGATTACTGTTTGGGGCCAGTCCGCGGGTGGCGGTAGCGTGCTTGCGCAGACTATTGCGGACCATGGAAGTGGTGCAAAAGTCGGGAAGGGAATGAAACCGTTCTTTCGACAGGCGCTGGCTTCGAGTCCATTTTGGCCTAAAACTTATCGCGTCGATGCGCCGGAGGCGCAGTGGCGGTACGACACCCTTGCCAATATGACGGGGTGCGCGGGGCCGGAAAGCTTGAAGTGTCTTAAGAGTGTGGACGTGCAGAAGATCCGCGACGCGAACCTCATTATCGTCGACAGCCACAAGTATAGTACGTCAACGTTCGAGTGGGGACCTGTGATCGATGGTGTGTTTCTGCGCGAGCCGCTTTCTGCTGCGACGGCGGTCGGGAAAGGGAGTATCATAGCTGGGTACGGGATGTATAACACTCATGAGGGTGAAAACTTCGTCCCGTCGGGCTTGAAGAGTAGCGTAAATACAGGCACCCCCCCGTTCAATTCTTCTGCGGCGTCCTTCGATCAATGGGTTTCAGGCTACCTCCCGGGACTTTCGCGATCCGATCTCGACAAGCTGAAGCAACTGTATCCTGAGGTTGGGAGCGCAGAACACGTCACTAGCTACAACGACTCATTTACTCGGGCTGGATTGATTTATAGAGACTCTACGCTTGCTTGTCCGGCGTACTGGATGGCTGATAGCGCGGAGGACGGTAGCTGGGTTGGGGAATACACCATCTCCCCAGCACAGCATGCTTCCGATGTATACTGGGTATGTGTGATGAGGACATCGTATTTTTTATCACCGCTAGGATCATTTACTAACGTGTGGCCATGACTAGTGGAACACGGTCAACTCGGCTCAGCAGCAGGATCCTCTGCATTATAAAGGCTACGCAGGTTCGTATACCTATCTCCCCATAACCTTCCTATCCTTCTTAGATGAGGAGATAGAGCCGCCACGAGCAAATGACTGATTCTTGCCGGGATAGGCGCCTTAGCATCGTTCTTCATGACCGGCGACCCCAACGCGTTGAAACTTACGACGGCCGATGTCTCCGGATTGCCCGAATTAGAGACTGGGCAGGAATGGGTCGTCGATAGCGCCGGGTTCACAAGTGCGAGATTAGTCCAGCTTAAGGAGAGATGCGCCTTCTGGAAGAAGATAGCGCCGAAAATCCCCATATAGGGAGTCACGTAGTAGTATATTTCTATGGAGTTGCATTACACTCAATTAAATTCATAGGTGAAAGCCATTGATTAATGAAGCATAATTTTCCCTCATAGCCATAATGCTTAAGACGATCGCCACTGTCATGGTTTGTATGAGTGCTGCTCTTACTCACGGCGCATAATTTGAGGGCTACTAGGCCATAGTGGAAACTAGTGTCAAGGGCCAATATGAACCCCTTGAACGCATTCGCATCGTAGGCGCCAGGGCGCCGACGATTAGATGAATCTAATCGATAGTGTCATCTCTCAGGGCAAGCAACTCTCGGAATACTTCATCAGGCTTGGACCGCAAGGCACTATGGAACAAGACGTTGGTCTCGAAGACCTTGATGCCCTTTATTCGAGAAGCAGTGACGCGCGCAAGATTGGCGTCAACATACTGCACCACTTGTGGTTAGTTACGGCCATTCTTAGGCATGATATGTAAGTGTTTCAGAAATTGCTCACCATATCGTTGTAACTCGCGGCGTATACAGGTACTTCATTCTTACCGAGCTGCTCGGTATCGTATAGTGCTGGCCACTCGTCGTAGTGGGCAAGAATATCAGCCGTCTCCTTCATCTTGGCGAGCTCAGAGCAAGTCTCAAAGTGGAAAGGGAAGATCATCTCGCCCGAGAAATAGAGCGGCTGGTCGCCGAGGCTGGCCGGTCCGGCCCAATCGGTCCGGAGCCACTGGTATTCTTTAATGCCCTGGCCTACCCGCTCTGCCGCCCACCGACCGGCTACTCCTGGGCCGTAACACCAACACGGCTCGTGAAGCAAAGTGTAGATGGGAGCAGCGTTCCATCCACCGTCTTGCTCCAATGCGTTGAGGATAGCGTGAGAGAACACGCCGAATTGATCGAGGTCTGCCTTCATTCTTATGATAAAGTTGTGGACCGTATCTAGGCCGCCGTCCATCCCGAAGTGGATGCCTAACGTCATAAGGAGCTTCACCGTTAAGAACCCACCAGCTGGAAGCGGAACGCCCTGTTCACCACCAAGTTCCCGAATCTTCTCGGCAATTTCCTTGACGACTTGAACGTCTTGAGGGAACTTATTGTAATAGGCTCTATTTCGTTCGATGACTCTCTGATAAGTTGTCGTGTATACATCCTCCGGCCCCTTGTCTAACGACGCAAGGCCTCCTGTGATGAAGCATTCCCGAAGCCCTTCAGGCGCAAACGAAAGGTAGGTCATGGTCATCATGCCCCCGAACGACTGCCCCAAAGTAGACCATCTCTTCTTCTCGGGCGGGAAATCCCGAGTGAGACAGAGACGGACAGCCTCGCTGTCCTTGACTAGGGTGTCTGCTCTGAAATGCTTCAAGTAGTCGGCCTGTTTTTGCGGTGCACCAACACGCGCGAGCGTATGCGCCGAGATGGGATTGCTGAATCCAGTCCCTCGCTGGTCTAGGAGCAGCAACTCGTAGCCCCGGTCGAGCATGTGCTTTGAGAGAGTACTGTCTTGCGGCGCAGGTGTCCCAAAGCCGGGGCCTCCCTGGAGATAGAGGAGGTAGGGCCGCTGGACGACCTCGTTGGACTCGACTATGGGTCTCTCATATTTGATGGCGCTCCTGGCAAATAGCTTGATGGTCTGCCCTTCAGGCTTCGAATGGTCTAAGGGAACCTCGAACCATAGCTCCTTGACTAGAAGCTTCCCTAAAATACAGTTTAGCTAGTCAAGGGCGTGAAGACGTTGGTGGCTATCACAGCCGGAACGTAGCAGTTTATTTACCCGGCACAAGATACGGTTTTGTCTTGGATACGAGACGGGCAACAATGGGGGCCATTTTCATTGGTGTCTTATAACATCAAATTGATGATCAATAAAGAGGGAATAGCTTCTCAATATTTATCTTGCTGGCTCTCATATGGATCAGCTATTGGATCAACTATCTCAGTAGGAGTATGGTCCAAGTCCTTCCCCCCTTATAGTGAGGTGGTAGAGAGGGGGAGGTACCGTACAACGGTAGGTACCCTTGGGTAACCTAATCGGCCAACTGCGCTGCACCTCCCTTAGCGCTGCAACTCGGTAACCCCTCAGCATTGCATGGATGGGTAGTCTCGATACATCTATATCACTTCAAGACAGCTGTTTGATTTTTTATTTCTTCCCTTGGCTAAATTTATTGCGCTTGATGGTCAAATCCTACTAGCGTTCGTAGTTGGAATCTTATGTCAATATTAATCTACGTACTAACAAGCTGGTTGACGGGGCTTACATAACGTATGGACAAACATTGGGTTACGCCTATTCATATTACATAACATCATCAGGTACCCAGGTATCTACCCATAAAAATAATAGGCCGGACCGCTTCGGAGCCTCCAAGTACCAAATCCACAAAATCGGGTCATATGCCATTGGCAAAGCCTGTTTCCTATTTATTCGACCGGTTCTGCCTCACTCTTCCCACTCTTCATCATCCTTCTTCTGTCCGCCACAGATAAGTAGCGCAGGATCGTGAAAAGAGGCGGATATGGATGTGACAGGCATGAACACTCAGCTTCTGACACAGACGTTGGTTGAGTCTTTCAATGCTCTCGCCGATGAAGTGCAGAACCTGAGCGACAGACAGACCATTTTGGAGCACAAGCTCCGGTATGCACATGAGCAGGTATGTATGCTTTGCTACGTCGACGACGACCTATCTACTACTACCTTACTATCCTTATCCTATCCCTGTACTGCTACCGCCATGTCTGTCAATGCTGCTACGACCACTCCGGTTGCTTTGTCAATCAATCATATGCTGTACGGTCGTACTTGGCGCAAGCAGTCATGCAGCCCAGGCGGAACATGCAATGTTGTTTACCTCAAATTTCACATGCATCGTTTAATCTTTTTCCCCTTCCTTGCCTCCTTATGATGAGACTATCTTTAGCTCTAGATCGCGAGTTGCCTTCGAGGCAGCGCTGACCGACACCTTTACCATAAAGTTTCTGAACTCTGGCAACTTGCACACGTCTTTCCCCCTTATCAAAGTTTTTGCTTGCTTGCATCCTCGAGGCCAAACCGGTCGCCGCTGACATCGAGTCGCATCTAGTTCCAATACCTGGCCGACAAGTATGCAGCCGCTGCGCCTGAGGTATCAGAGACACTGGTGAACCTGCAGGTTCCACCTGAATTACACAATTCATCACTAGCAAATACAAATTTTGTTCCACTGCCTAAACGCAAGACCTCCGATTCTAAACATCAAATTGCCGTGATCATCCGCGAAGGTAGACGCGTCGCTTCCTCCCTAACCGACTTCAGCAAGAGTAGCCAGACTAGCAGGAGCAGGGACAGTCTCGATCCCACAACCATGACCTCCCTGTCCACCATACTCGAGCAGGACTTTACCGTCGAAGGGAAAAAGGGTAGCCTAGACTGTCCCTTCTCCCAACCGAGCGAACAAGAGCCGCGGGATAATCATCAAGGAACCCGTCAAGACGCCCCAGTTCAACATGAGGATCCTATATGTGCTGCTATGTATGACGAGATGGGTTCCCAACCCGCGGCCGCGAAATGCCCTATCCGATATCTTGACCAACACTCCCCCGAAGAAATCGCAAATTACCTTGAGAAGCATAAACATGAGCTTCCCAGGAGCCATGAGGTCTGTGTCAGGCGGTACCAGAAGAATGAAGACCATATCAGGAAGTTAGACGCCAAGTATGGCAATCTCGTCAGTATGGTTGAGGGTCTTAGTAAAATTCATCAACCGATGCTACCTGAGCAGGACACTCGACCTCAGAGTGATGTAGAAAAGGTATCAAACGACAGAGTACAAGACTGGGCGCATACAGTCAGCGCCACTGTTGCTGATGACCCTGATCAGACTCAGGCCGCCCCGGATGATGGTGGGGAAGACGAAGAAAGGCAGAGTCACTTTGACCGGCCGCTTAAAGAAGTTCGTGTTGGCGAGTCTCCCAGCCGGCCCTGGGGTATCTCGGTCCCGGTATTTTCGGACGGACAATCAAGCCAAGATATCTTTCGAGAGCGACCGGAGTCTCCTCCACCAGCCCCGGTGCATATGCCGTCCCCCAATCTCAACGCAGAAACACCGCTACAAAAGACAGGCAAATGTCCGTTTGACCATACCAAATTGGCGTCGATGATGAATGATGTGACACCCCACAAACAAGAGGAGAAAGACTCTGTTCGACTAGCGGATATTCCGCCTCTGAATCAACCTTTTACTCCCGCTCAGCATGCACTTCCAGCCCAGAGTACGATGCCTCAGCCTGCCTTCTTTAACGCCGCTGATCTGCCACGTTCGAAACCGGGCAACGCTTCACAGATGGTGTTCACTGGTCCAGTATTCATAGGCTACCCCGTCGAACAAGCCATCCAGTTTATGCAATACTTCCAGGCGCAACAACAGTGAGGAGAGATGCCACCGATGGTGGAGATATATCACTACCTCTAGTGAACCCTAATGAGAGCTCATTCACAAGGCTCATAACGAATTCACGTTTTTTAAGTATTAATATCAACCGAAGATTTTGTAGCAGGCGAAACATGGTTTTATGGGGTTTAGGCATTGGTGGCGTCTGCTAGATTGCATAAGATTGGAGTTGGGACGTTTATGAAGCAATAAATAAAAAGACCAAGCAAGGCATGGCACACAATACCCTACGACTTGCTTGACGCTGTACAATATACAGATCGGATATGATGCATGATAAGATCATGGCTAGTAATACATAACTTCTATGTCCCAGGTCCTAGCGTACAAGAAAGAGCATCGAAATCAAGCGATGCTGATAATATAATCATTGCCCACCTCCTAACGCCATGCCAAACCGTTTTACTAATTGTTATCCCGATGTACCGTTCCTATCCAATCATCTATTTCGCATCACTGTGCCTGGACGTAGTTTCACCGTCCGCCCTACCAGGGCTTGTATCAAGGTCGTCATCATCTCTATAAGCATCATGATGACTCTCCGTAGTATCCCAAAGCGAAATATCATCGTCATCCATAAGGGCGGCCGCATCACTTTCTCCTGACCGCCTCGTTTGCGCTAGCCCCAGAACGCCCTCCTCGACATCATTATAGTCAAACTCATCAGACAGCAGCACACTATTGCCATCAGTCGCCGCGGCCTCTTCTAAGGCGAGTTCTTTCGCACGCCGCATAGTCCGCTGATAGACGAACCACCCGACGGTAGCGCCGACAACAGCACCGAAGAGGATGCTTAAGTAATTGACGACGCGGGTGCTCGTAGGCATATCGTCGCTATCGACGAGCTGGGCAAGTCGGTCGCCAATGAAGACATGTATGAGCAGCTTCGGCGTCGAAAGGGCGGTCGCGAGCGCGAAGCTGCCGGGGGAGATGCTGGGTATCGTGGCGAGGAAGCCGTTACTCAGGCTGAAGGGCAGGGGGCAGAAGCGGATGGCGATCAGCACAGGCAAGCCGTCGCGGCGAAGGACCTGGCCAAGCGCGATGAAACGCTTGTCCTCGCCCACGAGGCGATGGACATAGGCGCTGAAGACGGTGCGGCTCGCGACGAAGGAGGCGGTCGACCCGAATACGGTGGCAGCAGCGATGATGGGCCAGCCGCGGGGGAAGCCGAAGATGAAGCCGGCGAGGGAGACAGTGGTGCTGTACCCGATCAGGGGCGGGAAGGCCGTCAGCGACGACAGCAGGAAGAGCAAGACCCAGCCGCCGGGGAGCTCCCGCCAGCCCTCGGCGACGGGCCGCAGCGCGGCGAAGATGCGGTGCGAGAAGACTAGGAACAGGATGGCCAGCGCCAAGACGGCCAGCCCGACCACGCCGGCGAGGACCTGCTGCAGCGGCGTCATGCTGTTGCCAAGCTTGATCATCTTGTTCGCTATCGACATGCTGCCCTGCATGATGCGTCGCCCAAAGGGCTGGCGCTGTTCGGCGCTGTCGCGGCCCCCGCGCGAGTATGGCGTTGAGAGACGTCGCATGCCTGGTAGGCGCTCGCCGCTGCTGTCAGGGCCTTGACGCGCCCAAGGCGGCAGTTGGTTGGTGTGGGATAAGCGAGGAGGAGGCGATGTTGGTGAGGGCGAGGGGGACGGCGAGGGAGAGAGGGCCAGCGCCTGCGCTGTGGAGGAGTGGTCGGACGGCATATTCGGGAGATACGTCGCCTCGATCGGGGAAAACAGAAAGCCGTCTGTCGCTGTGCCGTAGATATCTATCTAACTAGGTCCTCCCTTAGATGCTGCTGCTGTTGCTGTACGTATACCTATGTATGCGTATATACGTAGGTATGTCCGTAAGCTGCTAGTAGTCTGTCTGACCTGAAGGATGGATGGACCAGATCAGCTCTTGGAGAGTTCGGGAGCTGCGGGTTCAATCCCGACTTATGGTTTCGAAGTGTAGTTAGACTCGTAGGTTTCACCTAGCCATGCTGCCTTCGATGATACTGGCAGCAAAATACTCAGCCAGAGAATGTGTTGTTGTTGCTGTCTGTGAACATGTAAGTAGCCAGGACCGACCCGGGCGGATGGTGATGACAGGGCCGTGGGGCTGTCATGTCTGGGGCTCTTACAGGCTAGTTTAGGTATGTACGGCTCGTGGCGATGCAATGGCACCGTGCCCGTCATATGGTAGGTACTTTATGCATACAGTATATAAAACGACACCGCACCGTACTATACTGTATACCTAGGTACATTTGCACCTAGATACCTAGCAGATTTCCTTCCCTCTCATCTTCAATGCTACCTTCATGCTATACTTAGCATTAGATTCCCTTTATTAATTCGTAACGTCGAGAAGAAAGCATCTAGCAACAAGAAAAAAAAAATCATTTCGAGCGAGCTGGGGCTCTATCCATGCTGTACGTACATACACAACCAATTTGGTATGTGCGGAGCGACCTGAATACCTCGCTGGAGTCATGGAATAAGGCGTTCAGGCTTATACAAGCCTTGACATTCTATCAACGAAGTCTAGGCGAACATGCCACGAACGAGGGTATTTACCACCTCCTATTGTAGATATACGCCGTATACGCACCCGTAGTTGAGTATAGCTACATGCTAGGAACTACAGCGTAGTTGACCATACAGCGTCTACTGGCCAGGATTGTCAATTCTTGGCAGCTGAGTGTAGCCTAGAAGGAATCGAAGAAAGCCGGTGAAGAGTCATCACCTGGACCGTCCACTCAAGGCAACATATAGACATATGCAAAGATAACATACCTAGGTACAATCATGTCTGTCTGTCACCAGATAGGTGTATAAATTCAACTCCCCCCTCCCACCTAGCTTCGTCCTATCGTACGCCATCTCAGCCACCCCGGGGCGCTGGGTTGTTGAGGACGATAGGAGATCGAATCGCAATCAAAATCACATTCACACTCGCAATCACGCCCAAGCTCTATCATCATGGACATAAACGAGCAAGGTAAGGGTCTTGGGCCCGATATCGAGCTCGACTATGAAGTTGTTTCTAGAGACGCCGTACCTTCGAATATTGTCGATCTCACCGCTCCTTCGGTGCAGAAACAGATCTCCGCCATTCACCAATGGCTTCAACCCACCGACTACCTCTCACCAGGCAATGAGTTTATGAAGCATCTGCACTCGCGCGTGCCCGGAACTGGTTCGTGGTTGAACGAATCGCCTGCTTTCCAGGAATGGATGGCCCTTGACAAACCGAGCTGTCTGGCCATCAGAGGTATAGCTGGGTCTGGAAAGTCGGTCCTGGCCGCCAGCACTATTCGTCAACTGCAAGAAGCTGGCCCAGATGTGCCGGTGTTGTTCTTCTTCTTCCGGCAGATCGTTGAGAAGAATCACAGCGCAAGGTACCTGATTCGCGACTTCGCTTCACAATTGCTGCCCTACAGCCAGTCTCTCGTATCAAAACTTGACGAGCTCCGCAAGTCGAATCGCGTAGAAGGTAACGAGCACAGCCTTCTTTGGGACGCTCTTACTGATTCTTTGCACCTCATGGACAAGGTTTGCCTCGTTATCGACGCTCTGGATGAGATGGACGACCAGGATTTCGCCATGATTGACCGCCTAGCTCGGCTAGGAGATCGCGAGGGCTCGAGGGTCAAGCTACTTTTCACCAGTCGGCCAATTCCTAAGATCGAGGAGAATATGCGAGTTTTGCAGGTGCCGTATATCAGACTTGAGCCCGTCATGATATATCCCGATGTTGCAAAGTATGTGACCGTTTCCATAAGCGCCTTGGATACAATTTTAAGCCCCGAGAAAGAAGACAGAGTGAAGCAAGTTATCTGCGAGCGAGCTCGAGGGCTATTCCTGCATGCTCGGTTAATGACGGATACCCTGACCGAAGGTCTCCAGGCTGGTCGTATCACGGAACAAACGCTACCAGACAGCTTGGACCGCCTACCACATAACCTCATAGGCATGTACGAAGAGATGCTCAAGGAGCACTCAAGGCGCAGCGGAGTCGACACGGAACAACAGGCTCGTATTCTCGCATCAGTGATCCATGCTAGTAGGCCTCTCAGATTAATCGAACTGGGCTCCCTCGTGGCTCGCATGGTTGGATCTGGTGATTTGAAAGACGGAAAAGCACTTGTACGAGCAAGTTGCGGTCGATTACTAGAAATCCTCGACGACGAGACTGTAAGCATAATCCATCATTCATTCACCGAATTCCTCCACGACGAAACTCGTGCCTCGCGTGCCGGTTCCTTTCCCGTCCTTGATGAAATTACAGCCCACGTCATGCTTACCGTACTGTCTCTACAATATTTGGACCAGTGTCCATTACTGGATGCCAGGCGCGACGATCCTGGCCCAACAGAAGATGACGATATTATGTGGTTTCACAAGGAGTCCGACAAACGCAAGCAGATTTTGCAAGACATATCGGTGGATTATCCCCTATTACACTATGCCAGACTCAACTTATCTCATCACGTCAGAAAAGCTGGCGACGGCAAGCTGGATGTGATTAGCGCCCTCGACGCTTTTTTTGTGCCAGGAAAACCAGCGTTCTCTACGTGGGTTTATGGTAACTGGAGATCATACCGAAGTAGCGCGCTCAACGCTATCCACGTGGCCAGCCTTGAGGATTGGCCAGCATATGTCGAGTACTTGTTCGTCAAATATCCAACTCTCATGGATATTCCTGATGGACGCGGCCGAACCCCGCTTTCCTATGCCGCCGAGAAAGGACACTCCCAAATCGCCGGGCTTCTTTTGAAACAGGGCGCCGTACCAAGCTCAGACGATGAAATTGGTTTGACACCAATGCATTATGCTGCATCTGAAGGTCATGCGGATGTCGCTAGACTACTGATTGATGCTGGTATCAGCCCGCTGATTCAGAAAACGAAGAATACATCTGCTCCGTATTGGTACGACGAAGGTAAGACTGCTCTTCAATATGCCTTTGAATCCGGGCATGGCGATATCTTGAGTATATTCCTTCCTCTGGCACCCGCATCCGAAGCAGATCGGTGCCTCCACTGGGCCAGTAAGCCGGATCATCTTGAAACGGTTTTAAAAACTGGAAACGCCAACGTGAACAGTTACTGCAACGGGAGAACGAAGCTGTCCCACGCCGCAGAAAACCATGACCTAGAAGCCATAGAATTATTGCTAAAGTACGGTGCGGACCCAAATAGGAGATGTGAAATGAACCCATCATCGGGTTATGAGGATACCCAAATTACTCAGTCTCTCGATTGCCCCCGCGGCCCGACACCAATCCATGCCTTTGCTGGCTATTACGCTCTGATAAGCGTATCTGGAAACGAGGAAATCAAGAGGACTCAGCAGTGTCTTAGGACCCTAATTTCCTATGGAGCTCAAGTCGACTCACGAGCAGATGATGTGGGATGGCGCGTTGGTAGGGAAGAAGGCGATCTTACGGCCTTGCATTACGCCGTACTAAAGCCAGCAAATGATGTCGAGTTTGGGGTGTGGTATTTCCAGCAAACTCAAGTGGCAAAATTGTTAATTGAGGCTGGTGCGGACCCGAATGCGAGATCAAGGCTTGGCCGGAACTGTATTCACTTTACCAATCCCGAACAGCCAGGCCTCGTAGACGTCTTGGTCGCCGAAGGCGCAGACGTCAACGCCACTGATGTTGATGGCCAATCACCTCTTTTAGCCTTACTCACACTCAAGAGACTACACTATACCGAGCCAAATGTTGAAGTGTACACTAAGCTGATCCAGAACGGCGCTAACATCAGCCTATCATCAAAGGATGGCAATACCGTCTTACATATGGTTTTTATGAGCCTAAGTAAGTTTAGGGTAGAACATATCCCATTTCTCTTAAGCCTAGTCAGCTCCAGCGACGATTTCGGCAGGACAAAGAACGCGGGCCTCGTCCCTCTTCTTATGTACAAACCCGCGAAATACGAGTCGTCGCAAAATGAGGACGGCGAAAAGATCCTAGAAGCCATGATTCAAAAAGGGATGAATATCAACGCTTGTGACGGCGAAGTTGAGACAATCTTATGGAAGGCTATGGCCTCATTTGATGCGAGCCTTGATATCATTCGGCAATTTGTTCGTTTAGGTGCAAATCCTGCACTGAGAAAGGCAGATGGGAGTACACTTCTTCATCACGCTATCAAATATAGAGTGGATATAAGTTGGCTTTCTGGTCTTGGAACGGCAGGAGTAAATCCTACTCCACAAGATGACGAAGGATGGACACCCATTCACCTAGCAGTGAAGGCGTTCGGTGACCAGCCTTATAAGGGAATGCGATTCATCAATGCGCTTGTCGAACTTGGTGTTCCACCTACGACATCAACTTTCAGTGGCAAAACCGTTTTGCACATCGCGAGCTCCATGAGTACAATTCGAGATCGGGAAAATTGGATTGATCTCATATTAGGAGAGCCGATGTTTGAGTTGGCTAGCCCAAATGTGGCGGATACCTTCGGTTTCACGCCTATTCATTATGCTGCGAATACCTCCGAGTTCACGGTTGGTAAACTGCTTCAAGTCGGAGCAGATCCAGCTTGTTTAACAAACAATGGTCTGTCTCCGTTGCACATCGCATGCATAGCACGTAAGCCTAATATCGTCGGTCTCCTACTCTCCTGCTACAAAGAACGGGGCATCCTTGATCAATTCGTGAATCAGGCATCCGGCATTGAGATCGGAGGCTCTCCTCTTCATTACGCTTGCCATTCTAAATGTCTAGAGAGTGCAAGATATTTACTCTCATACGCTGCCAACCCATGCAGCCGTGACGCAAATGACCAAACACCACTTCATGCTCTCGCAGAGGGGCAGCTGGAATGGGATTTTTTGACTACCTTTGACGACAAATGGGGATCCTTCGGGCAGCGTAGGCGTCAACCTCTCCTTGAAGACAGAACGGCCGATATTTTCAGTCTTTTGATTAGAGCTGGGGCAGACCCGGAGGCACGAGCAATGAGTGGGGATGGGTCATCGGTTACAGTGATGGATCTGGCGTTGGCCCATGACTCCCCGACTCTAGTGAGAGAGCTGTCACGCTACGGTGCGGCTGTACCCGACGACGACTCTCGAGATGAAGGTCAGACTCAAGTGAAGAAAGAAGACGAGCTATATAGCCTCATTGATGAAGGCAATAGTGAAGCGCCGAACCTTCACTTGATCAAGACGCTCATTGAGACGAACGGATTAGACGTGAACAAAATGGAAAATATCGTGCATTTTCTCAGCTCGGGAGCTCATTTTTGGCAGATTGAAGCGCTCCATTATGTTTTGTCGCGCAGCGCAAATGTAGCGTTCCTAAATGCATCCAAAAAGACACCACTTGTGTCCGCAGTTATGCCCTATCCTCCACGGTTTTGGAAAGAAGCGACAATTCGAATCCTGCTTGAGCATGGATCCAACCCTAACCAAAGGTACGTGAGGCACGATGGCTTTAGCCAATCCTGCCTAGAGCTATCGAGCGATGCTAAAGTTACCCAATTGCTTCTTGAGTTCGGGGCGGATTTATCTCAGAGTCCGGGTGCTTTGGACCAGGCCATAACGGAGATAATGGATCCAGCCATGGTAAAGCTCTTGCTTGAAATGGGGGCGGGTGCCAACATGCTATCCAAAAATGGTATTTATCCACTACATAGCGCCGCTTATCCCAAGGAGATAGTTGATGAGCATTGGACTACCCGCCAGCCTGCGGTAATGAAGGCTCTCTTGGAATATGGAGCGGACCCCCTTAAACTATACGGCGATGGTCGCCACATTCTTCAAGCATGTATCGAGGAACATGGTGTTACGACTCCTCTCTTAGAAATCGAGGCGCTAGACCTCGAGTGCAGGGGCAAAGATGGGCGGACGGCTTTAATCTCAGCCTGCATGCCATCCCTTCTACCACATCAATGGGGGCCAGTCAAAAATCAGCGCAGTACTCCTCAGCCTGAAGTTGCCTTGGCATTGCTGAGGCGTGGGGCGGCTATCGACGCATTAGACGATACGGGTAGAAGTGCCGTTCACTGGCTCTGTACCTTCAAAGACGAGCCGTTCGGTGTTATCCACCAAGACCTTCTCGCTACACTCGTTGCTGCTAAGCCCTCTCTAATTCATGTAGCGGACAAGGAAGGATACAAGCCTCTCTACTTAGCCTTACAGTCAGGCCAGACGGCTGTGATGCAGTTCTTGATAGAGAAAGGCGCGGACCCTGGCGAGCCAAACCCTGATGGCAATACAGCTCTTCACGAATACGCACGCCAGCTCATTGGTAATAAGGCTGCGGTTGCCGAGGCGGTGCGTATTTTCAAAGACCTGCTTGAAATGGGACTTGATATCAACGCCCGGAATCATCGAGGCGAGACGCCGTTGCACGTTTTCATGGCGACAGGATGGAAAGCCGATGACCAATGGTCAGATGAGGTCAAATGGAGAGGACAGGTAAGTAGTAGGAGCGAACGCGACCCGCGGGATCTCGTTGGCCATGACGACGAGGAGATCTGGGAGATATTCAGGGGCTCCGGTGCCGATTGGAAGACGAGGGATAACGATGGCGCCGGATTACTCCACGCCCTTGCGGGGAGGAAGATCAAGTCGGACTTTTCTTCGTGGGAAAGGAACCAACGAGCAGATTGCGAGCGGGCATTTGAGAAGTTGATGGAAGAGATGGGCTTAGACCCTCGACTGGAGGATGCCCAGCTTCGCACACCGATTGACTTGGCGGTTGTAAGAGGGAATAAGGACATCGTGGCGCTCTTCGGTGACAAGAGTAAAGAAACGGGTAGGATATGATGTAGACCAACACGCGCGGCGCAGACGAAGACTGTAGACCAAGGCGAGGGTGAAAAGATGAGTATGTAAGGTACAGCGAGGCCACGATGTATATATCTCCCCTTTCTTGAAACTAGGGAAGTACGATGCGAAGAGATATCGTGACTACAATTGGAAAAAAAACTTGGAACAAATGTCCCTATTTTTTTTTTTTTTTTTTTTTTGAAAATGATTGGCCGATATGGCTCCTCGAAGTCAATATCAGACGCCAGAAGGCTTGCCGCTGTCTTCGAATCGATAAATTAACTCTCACACAAAGATAAGGGGCGCTAAGTTGCGTTGCATGTCGAGGGTACTGTGTGCGAGAAGTTATTCACTATGAAATTTAGTAGTTGGATATTAGTTATGACATTGGGAGCAAACATACCCTCCAACTTCCGAGGTAAGGCAACCGCATATGCAACCGGTCAGCAAACTCTCCGCCATTCGCAACGAGTCCTTCCAATGACTGCCTTCAATATGCCTGCTCACCAACCCGGAAAGTCAAAGCCACTCAAACGATTGCCGGCCTCTTGCATAGAAGGCGTAAGTGCGGGGTTGGCCTACATTCTACTCACCCGCATGCCTTGAGCCATCTACCCCTCCTACAAACGCCAGCGTTAATCCGCGTCCTTGATGTATCAAAGAAGCACATCGCAGCCTTATGGCGGTACCCTACATCAGGCACCGACCTCCCTAGGCCGACAGGTACACAGTGCGTTCGAGCCTATTCTACGTATGGAAGTTTCCGTTGCAGGAAGCCGAGTCCATTGTGTTCTCTTGCATGACATGTTTTATAGGATATATATACATGTGTCTGTCCTCTGGCTCTCGGCTCGAGCCTAACCACATCATTCTTAGACTTACCTACCTACCTACCTACCTACCTACATACATACATACATTCTATCTTCGACCCACGACATACGTCGTCCCTCTTACCTCCCATCCAGCGAAAACAATAATTATTTACAAACTACCCTTTCGCCAAGCTCAATATGAAGCTCACTACCACCCTCCTCGCTACTCTGCTAGCGTTCGCACCCGTAGGGAGCGCTGGACCGGCCGCATATGGTCTGTGTCAAGCCGGATGCGCGTCCGTCGTGACGGCTTGTTACACCGCAGCAGGATATACCTGGGGAGCAACACTAGGCGCATCAGCACCAGCGACTATTGTTGCCTGCAATGCGGCATTCGGGACCTGCCAGGCCGCATGTGCGGCCATCGCTCTCGCGCCAACACCTTGAGTACCGAGACAGACGTGTGTAAACCCCCCTACATACTGCATGTCAGAGACGGACTCCACGAACCACGAACTGATTACTGTCAGCACGCAACATGAATCCTATCATCACGGATGGCTGATGTTATGCTATTATAGCCACTATTGCAACTAGGTGTTGCGCAGGTCGTTTCATGAATGTTTCTTTGCGATTTATGTGCTTCAATACTAGTCTCATGGGGTATGAGCTCTTCGGATGAAATCCCACATAAACGACGCTCGTTGTATGATTTGAATACCAGATATCATGACACTGAATGGACAATGCATGATCAACCGCTCAATCTGATTACTTGTTCCGAATCCTCCAACACCAATAATCGAATCTCGGCTCCGAGTCAGCGCCTTGTAGATTACTCCTCTAGTCGTATACCTTAAACACCGCAACTCTAATAATTGCGGTGATCCTTTATTTATAGAAAAGGTGATTGTAACTCCGTGGCTTATACTTATTCTACTAAGCTAGATCGCCGCTTAGGGAATACGAGCTCTCCCTTATCTCGTACTTCGATGAGTCGGAATATGAGTTCCGATGATATTAGTTAGTATATGAGAAACAGCATACGCAAGAGCCTTCCTTTTCAACTAATTGAGCAGACCAATATGTCATAAATTTCATAACACATTTCAGTGTATATGGAATTGTAAACATTGATAAATTGATTCAATGTCAGACGGTGCCATGAGGCTGGCAGCATGAGGCACGCTGTTTCCTGGATATTAGTCTAGAAACCGGCATCTGAGGACGGTACTCTCCGTGGTAAGCTGCATTTGAATCATCCCATCGTACGGCATACCATCTCACTCAGCAAGGCCGGAGGTTCCAAGACCAATGTGCCGACGATTTATCAGTTCTTCCTACCGCGGTGCGCGCCCCGGAGGCTCCGCTAGCTGTGGGAGTAACGGAGTCTTGTTACCACAGCCGGCAGCACCGGGATTATGTGACAGCAGATGACGACCCTCGATATTATCGTTCGCATTGGCGGTGCAATGACCTTGTTGTAGACTTTCTCCGTCATTCAACCATATTATTTTACCCTACCTACGTAAGAATCGTAATGGGGGGAGAACGAATAAGTATGATGCGACAAATTGATCAGGAAACAATACTGCTTCCCAAGGAACTGGAAATAAATAAACATGGAAGTGAGTGTACCAAGAGTATCCGGGAGAATAAACTCTCAACAATAAATAATATTAGTTAGAATGACTGGGACAGGCTAGAATGAAGCTAGGCCACACCAGCTATTTCAATTCATCAAAAATATGAAAAAGGGATTGATTCCCTTAGAAATTCAAAATGTTTCCGCCCGGGATTGAACCGGGGATCTCCTGTGATCTTAGCAAAGAATTCCTCTTTTGTAAGACAGGCGCCCTAACCACTAGGCCACGAAAACTCTTGATCTGGATTGGTTTGTGATATCTGCGCCGTAACTTGGGGATTATGTAAGTGTGTGAGTAGGGCAACATAGGTATCTGTGGATAGTGATTCTAAAATAATTCGGCAGATAGGACGAGAATCGATAATTAGAAACGGATAGTCTCCTATTTAACCTATCATTTCCAAAGTTGGGAGTAAGCGGAATCTATAAGACGTTAATATCTTTTCGTGATGTTGTAATGAATAAGACCACTCACTAGATGTACCCTCGCCGCCCGACTCTAATAATGCTCATCGACATTTTAGCAAGCTATTATCAATTAGATAAATACTGATCCAGCTCTAGTATTCCCATATATATAGATGATTGATTATTTGCTCCTTTGAATTCCACGTCACTTGCAAAGACAGTGGTGGTTTGGTATAATATCCGTCAGGCAGACCCAACTGTACATATCTACTACATATGTGCTTATTATGGTGGGAGAACGGAAGAAGACAGTCGAACAATAACCCTTGTGTTGTCAGGTTACAGGAGTCAAAGGCACCTAAATTGAAAACTTGGTGCCAGGGTTCTATCATTTCAGTGGTATCATGAATAAACATTATTTCTCGTTGATCTTTCTAGAGAGGCCAAAGGTTGCTTCGGCTAGTCTCCGCATCACATAAACGAATAAATTTTCACTTGGTCCCAGTAGGCATAGAATAAAGAATGGTACTATTTAATTATGTGTCATATGACAATGTCTCTAATTGCTTGTCTCTAGGTTATATGGCTATGAGTGGTGTGCGTCAATCCTAAGTAATTCTCGCTTTAGAAGCTAGATTTATAGAATCATGTCTTGCCCACTGAACAGGTGCCTAAGGTGCTTCTAGCATGTTCGTGTACCCGTACCTTAGGTATTCTTCTGCTAGAACGAGCTGGCGCGTTGTATATACGCGGTCTCCTCCGCACTTGCACCTTCTAATAATATTTCGTCCCCCTTCCTCAAGTACGTTGCGGCTTCCCTCCCCTCTTCCTGATTAATTCTATCTACTGCCCACCTCGGCTTCGACTTCGACTTCTTACCTTCTTCTCTCGCATCGGCTATCTATCTTGTCGTCTCCACTGCCTGGCTTGTCTTCACCTCCGCCTCGTCTTGATTGGCATCATTTATTGTATTCTTTGTATACAAGACTCTCGTTAAGAGGCAGTAACGATGGCAAATACACCTATTCTACGCGACGTGGATATTGGATTCCGCAATGGAGTTATCGACCAGCTCCTAGTCTCCGTAGACTGTGGGGAAGACTTCAAGGCCTCTCTCGGACAGTTCCTCGGCAATATCACCGCCAAAACCAACTACAAGCACTTGGCCTATCATCTCTTCTGCACTGTTGGTACCATCCGTACTTTCTATTCTTTGTATGGTCCTAGGAACGAACTAAGTTGAGTACAGGTTACTCTTTACATGTCTAAGCAGACCACTCTTGATGAGGAACAAATGACCGTTTTATGCCGGAGTACGCATCACCAACTTCTTGCTCTCCCATTTCTAAACGAGGTCTTGGAACTTTTTGCTGGATAGCTATACGGTCGTATTATCGAGCATTACTATTGATGGAGATCACTAATTTTGCCCCCGCATAGCCATTGAACAGCTAAGACGAGAGTGGAGCGGAGATGATGCTTCATCTGAGGATGCGGGCAATGATGACCTGCGCCTTAAGAAAAGTCTTCGATCGACGTCGCCGCGCACCGAACCTGAATGTGCAGGAACTTCTACCGCCAAGAATGTCCTGGGAGGTGAAATCGAAAATATTTGCGAAGTGCTTGATCATACCAATATCGACCGTTCTGCCACTCCCGATAGTTTCGTACGAGGGGCTATAAAGCACGCGCCAACAACCCCCAACTTTCATGAGGCTGTTATATCAGAAGAGACATCCGACCTGAAATCTCAATATCCATTCGGACACCAGCTCATGACTAGACAAGGATGGTCGCATCAGAGCGGCCTTGGTCCCGACGGATCCGGAATCCAACGACCTATTGATGCAGATATCATGGCTCACATTTTCAACGAAAACGAGTCTTCTGCTGGACTAGCATCTACGCGTACGCCGAAAACCGGCGGCAAGGCACGTGCGGGTAATAGTTTCATGAAAAGTACCGGGAAGCAGACGGATAAATTAACTGGTACGCCGCCGGCCTGGAATCAATATGCGGCAGATCCAGACTCAGGCGACAAGAGAGTCAAAGAGGGTCATAGGTATAAGCGTAATGCCTCCATGACGGGAGCCACTCGCAGACCATGCGCCTCAACCAACGCCAATCTCAAGACTATTGCTCACACCCAATATGTTATCCACGACAGTTGGACGGACGCGTCAAATCACCAGAGTACCCGTCGTATTCAAGATAATGTGCCACGTGGGGCTCTGGAGGAGACGGAAACCGAACCTTCTGAAAAGATCGGCGCCTTTGTACCTGACACAAGAAAATTGGATGGCTAGTAACCCTGAGTTGTTGTGTCACATCCCTAAGGATTCTTCAGATCAAAAGTTTCGTGCTGTAGTATGGGCGATACACAGAAACAATCTTCCGCTCAGCTAAGCATATGGAGAGACAAATTGTCAGGACCTCGTTGTAGATCTCGGAAACCTTGAGCAAATGTATGGCTGTGTCTTGAATGCTTGTTATTGCACAAAGACATCTGAAACTGTTATTCCCGTTGGCTGATTCTATACACATCACACCTCTTTTGTTTAGCGTGGCCGGGGATTGTCGTGGCCCTGGGTATCAATCGCGACAAAAGAGTGAGAAAAGGGGGGAAATCGATGTCAGGCTTGGTCTTCAGGCAATGTGGTAACAAGAACGAGTGTTCTTCTTGTCATATGTATCTTCTCTAGATAGCTTGGCTGTGGCAAACCCATGTGCTGTTTGTTTTCAACTGAGGCCAATCAAGCACGTTCGGCAGTGACGGAATCTTACGCCTATGCGTACCTTGGAGTATGCTGGTCATCGCTTGATAAGTACAGAATACATGGCGAAAGACTTGATATGTTCCGACAGTTCTTAGGGAGAAGATCGCCGACGTAACCGGGTACTTTACTTTGAGAGAGAAAGAAAAATCACTCAGGGCTCCTTTCCATACACACCTGTGGTAAGACGGCGATATTATCACTGCTATTTAAATATATTCCGTGTGCATTGCGCATGCATTGAGATATCGATACTGCCTGGTTATCTGATGTTCACCCTGGATACTCTTAGTCTCGTAGTTGAAGATAATTTGTTCAATATCGGGCTATGCGAGACCAGTGAAATCTATGTAGTTATCTAGTAGTTACATCGAGTAAAAGTGGTTACATGTATGGTTTTTACAATCTCCCTTTTAGTCTATTCGTTGTTGCTTCATTCCCATCTCTCTCTCTTCAGATCTACTGATGAGACTTTTGATGGTTTATTCGTTTTCCTTCTCGGCTTGTTGTCTGGCTTTATCGGCTTCTACTCTCCACTTGCCGCCATATCGCCACTGTATTACCACACCTGTGAAGGCGACGACCTGCGCCGCGATAGCGATGGTAAATGTCCATCCCACACCTACTGCATCAATAATGATCGTGACAATGCTCGTGCCACCAGCCGCGAGAAGGCATCGTGCGAGGTTCACACTGGCGCTCGACGCGGCCTTCTGCTCGGGAAAAATGTCTATTAGATACGTCGTGACGACTGAGACGATCGAGACCACTGTCCAGCCTGTGAAGAAGGTGGTGATGATGGGTACGGCAATATGGACGCGATACTGGGTGGTCCAGCCAAAGGTGACAATGGACGCACACTGGAGGAACGCGAGTATGGGGAGTAAGCGAAGTCGCGCTTTCTCTAGTGGAAAGTCAGGGTCATCGCGTTGTGTGTCGCGCGTGTGTGCGCTTCCTGTTTCTAGCTCGGTTCCGGGTAAGCTGGCTTCGTACTTGACTTTGACGCGCCTATACTCCGCGTCCAGTATCCTGCCGGTGATTAGGGTGCCGATAATCGACCCTACGCCGTTTGCGATGAAGGTTAGGCCAATCTGTGTCTCGCTGAGGTTGTAACGTTGCTCGAAAAGCACCGACATTGCTGTGATGCTCATTTGCCAGACAGCATAGTATATGGCGAGGAAGAGGATGAGGGATACCGATTGCTTGCTGAAAAGTATGCGAAACGGTCCGATGACGTCGAGTTTGGCCCTCTTGGCAGCTCGTACTGGTTGAGCTTGTGGAGTGAACTTTATCGTGGTGAACTTCTGGTAGAGGTTCAAGGGGTACTTGGCGATTGGGTTCGACGGCTTCACGCTTCCATTCCCAACGTCCGCCCGGAGGGTTTCCGGCAGCGAGAGTACCAGAAATATCAGAAATACACCGCCATATATTGTCAAAAACCAAAAGATGGATCTCCATCCTAGAGAAGCTGCCAGAGCTCCTCCAATGACCGGTCCTACTGCCACCGGCGCAAGTAGACCAGCCTGAAAGACGCCCATGTACCCGCCACGCTCTTCGCGGGTGGTGATGTCTCCAATCACAGCCGATCCAACGGCGATAGTGCTAGCACTCCCAGAACTCTGGAGGCTTCGCAATATAACGAGGGTAGCATAGTTCTTCGTCTCGGCTAATCCTACACAAGCGCCTAAGAATACTAAGAAAGTAAGGAAATATGCTACACGACGCCCTCGGACATCTGACAGCGGACCCCAGAGACTTGGGGCTATGCCTTGGAATATTAAATAGGACGTGACAGTGAGGTTGATGAGCTCGACTGAGACTTTTAGGTCATCGGCAATCGTTGCAAGCGCGGGAAAGTAGATGTTAGAGGCGAAGCCAGAGACTGGTCTTCGTTAGCTACCGTCGTCGTTTATGCTAGTAGTTTGTGCTTTATAGTGGTGCCACTTACACGTAGCGGCGGTTGCGACAATAAACGTGATTAGCCCCTTTTGACGCCTATCAAAGATGCTATGAGGCTCCGCAGTAGCGGCGCTAGGAGGGGACTCATTATTTACAACTTCGTTTTCTGCGGCCATTTCGAGATATGGTCTTTTGGTGTTTCATAGTGTTCACTGGGAATGGGAATCTCACTACCGGCCTGCCCGGGGGAGACGAGGAAGACACACGTATATTAAATACCGACGGGATGACCACCCTCTGCCCCCCGTATGCCGGTACCTAGCTAAAGTATCTAACGAGTCTATTTGACATTCTATTTCGAGTTCTAGCGGAGTTCGGACCTGAGCTGAGTGCTTACGACGGCTAGCTTTGCCGTATATGTCGATCGCTGGCGAGGCGGTGATCCACAAAACCGGAGCTCAAGGCTCAACTCCGTTGTTTCGGCCCCCGGCTACCGAAAAGAGTTGACAAATTTCAGGGGTGTAATTGAGTTTAGGTTTTAAATTTGCCTGAGCCTATTTCATATTGTGTAAATAATATCTCTCAATATACCTACATAGCTATCTATGTATTGGGGGGAGGGGGAACTGAATTGTTTGTCTAAGCCCTTGGCTATCCACAAGTAGGTACTTAGCCCCTTTCCCAGCTGCTTATTTTTTGCATGTCGTCAACAGGATCGTCGTCGACCTGGCAGCCCTGTTTCGGGAATAATTGATTGCTGGAAATCCCGCATCCCATCCGACGTTCCGCCCCGCTACTCCCGGCCCAACTCCCTGCGAGTGGGTACCTGTTGGAAGATAGGAGATAGCATAATAGCATAAATACTTACGGGCAGTGCCTCGAGGTGGGAATTCCACATTGGATTGGGCAGTTGTAGGACACGCTAGCAGCTGCAGTCGGTTGTGATACCAACGCGAACCACCAACTCGCATAGTCTAGATTATCTATGTACCTCGTCTAGGGTGAGTTTGAGAACTTTCAAGGTTGAGGCAAATGAACTCAGATGAGATGACGTGATGGGATATAAAAATAAAAGGCTTATTTCCAGCAACGCACTCAACCGCCGTCGTCTCTCTCGCGGGCCGTTGAAGCTCGAGCCTAGAAGAAGAAGAAGTAACATGGGATTCGCGCAGTCCGTGCCATGAAATCAGCGCGGTATTCCATCTCGAGACAGAAGGCTTGCCAGCAATGCGCCGTGTCCAAGGCGAAATGTGATCGCGTCGAGGGCGGCTGCTCGCGATGCGTCCAGCGATCTCTGCATTGCACGTATCCTCGGGCAGCCTCCTCTCATCGGGCTGGAGCCGTGCGCCACTCGCCCGGCATTACTAATGACAGCCCGCGCTCCACTACCACCACTTGCTCGCCGCAATCCAGTATAGAGAGAGATGTGGCGGCTACGGCGGAGTCGCCCTCGGGCTCGGGCTCTCGCTATCTAATCGACCTGAGCCGTGCGACCCCCGCGCGAGCTGAAGGATTCGAGATCCAGGACTTTGATCATCTCAGACTCACGTGTCCCATCAATGCTGATGGCATTGCCAATCGCTGGCTGCGAGCATACATCCCACTCCCGGACCAGAAGGTCAAGGAATATCCGGATGCTACCAAGTCCTTCTTACATCGCATGGTAAAATCTTATGTCACTGTAACCATCCGCGGACGTGGATATCCACCCTTTATCCACGCGTCTCAGGTGGCGGCACATCTAGTCAGACCACCCCTTTCAACATGTCTAAGCTTAGTCCGCATCTGCGAGCACCAACTGCCTGGCAGTGAGGGGACCGCAGCCGATGTTCTCCAGCGAGAGATGAACAATCTATACGAACAGCGCGAATCCTATGATGCCATCACCCTACTATGTGCGTTCCAAGCGTATCTGATATTCTCTATGGTTCTCTTCTTCCGCCTCGGACAAATAGCCAATCCACTACTTCGTCAGGCGGTTATGAACCTCCAAGAGCTTGCTTGCTTGACCGCCAAGAGCGGCCTAGTATGCGAAGCTGAACAACAGTGGCTCCGTCCAAGATGGGAGTCTTGGATAGTAGCAGAGGCAAACAGGCGCACATTATACACAATGTATCTATTCGATGGCATTCTCTCTGCTCACGATGGAGTCCCGACGTTTGTTGGGACCGAGCTCAGAGGGTTACCTGCGCCCGCAAGCCAGGCACTTTGGCGGGCCCAGACAAGGCTTGACTGGGAAGCTTCGTATAATTCACATCTAGCAGAGTGGCATGAGGGCGGCCTTCGGATTGACGAGCTATGGCCTACTCCTGAAGGCTTCAGTGACACTGATGTGATGAAGAGGCAAGGTAGAGTGGATCATTGGCTGGAAGGGCTAGATGAGTTCGGTACCATGCTCTACGCAGTCACCAGCAGTACACATCAATCCCATAACAGCACACACATTAGCCCCCTTCCACTCTAACGACACATAGGAGTCAATTCCACGATGCACACTCGGTCTTGTGGCGGAAGGTTTTCTTATCGCTTCTTATGTCCCGGTCTATTAAGAGATAATCGAACAGGACAACTCGCAACGAATACCTACACAGTTCATAGCCTCTGTAAGTTTGCATTCTTGACATAAAATTTTCGCAAATGCGATTGGATGCAATGCGCCTGGATCCGCTGTCACAGAACAGGCTCCTCATAGTCTCGTCGCTCTTGAGTATCATATTGACGCTGCACATCAGGCAACTATACACCACACAGGCCAAATTCCTACAATGGCTTGAAACTATATATTACGTGTTCTGAGACAAGGAACGGGATAGGCTCCAATGAATGCAGATACTACAGCCAGTCTCATCTTTGTGTGCACTCCTTTGTTGTGCACCACTATCCCCGACCGTTTCCGGGTGCATTCTTGGTAGAAAGAAATAAGAGCATCAATCATGACAGTCGTCTGTACATTATGCAGTTGGCTCCGCTCACCTCTAAGTCTATATCCACAACTGTTTATTGAGTGTAATCGTCAAATAGGACATCGTCTAGATAGGTAGTCAAGATGGCGGCACCGACCAAAATACCCGCGAGAACATCGACCAGAGGGCGGCCAGACTTACCAAGATACACTCGCACGAGCGTTTTATGCAATGGCCAAATTGTGTGGAAAGTGGGATCGGATGAGGATATGCAGCCCACCCCGAAGGATCCGGAGAGGCGGGATCTGAGACCCGTCGCTGAAGTGGCAGATGATCTTAATGCTCTCAACGGCCTCCAGATCCACAGAGCGAAGCTTTTGGCACCTCTTGAATTGAAGCAGCCGCTTCGACATGTGCAGTACTGCATCCCAAGCGCCCTTAAGCCCTGGATCTATACCGGTGACCTGTACGGATCCAAAAGTGGTGTCTTCTCGTGCTCCGACAGAGACTTCAAGCTCAGGGTTCATAGCGTCTTCGAGAATAAAGTCCGCGCGGATGGTAGCCTGAACTACAACGACTTCTTTCGACGACTGCGTCGCGCAGAGTGGCTTCTGTGGGATGTGGAAGCCGAAAAGGGGCATTGGGTCGCCGTGATTGCTCACTTGTACCGGCCCGCCGTACGCAACCCCGACAAGGACACACTCCCCGACGCGCTTGGTGCGCTTAGTATACCGGATACCGTGTCATCAGCCGATATTCTTAGGATTGATGAGTGGTGCGTAGTTTCGGCGGAACGCTCGCCCCGGGCGGATGCCAGGGTTGACCGTGTCCGGAAACGGCTGCCGGAGGTGCTCAAAGAGGGCAGGGTCATGATCGACAAAGACTCGGAGATCGATCCCATCTGGGTGCCTATGGATACGACCACTTGGGCTTCGGGTCTCTATGTATTCGCCCTCATCAAGACGCTGATGTATCGTATTGTCGAGTTCCGTTGCCAAGGATTACCCCATCAGGAACTCTTCTGGACGCCGCTGCCGGGTTGGTTGAATCTCGACGAAGTTAGAAGTGAGATGCAGGTAAGCTTCATTCTACCGTCGAGGGAAAGTTTCCCTCGATAATCCCGTTCTGTGCTGCGCACTAACATGCTTTTACCAGGGCCGAGCTGCCCAGCGCTGCATGGCAGCCACTGGCTACCGATCTCGCATTGCTATCGAGGGCGTACGGAGGTGGATTGGTGCTAGGGAGACGGTCCTCGCCAATGAATTAAGGCCTCGCAATAGAGAATCCCATGCCTATGCGACAGGCGTGAGCGGGCAGGATGGCCGTTGTGTTCTCGTCAAGGATTCCGCTCCCATCGAGCCTGTCTCTAACGAATACTTGGACGAGGCCAGTGTGGGAGATACGACGGATAGCGACTCGTACTCGCCTACGCCAACGCGCACGGCTAATCCCAAACCGAGGGGGACTAAAGTGTCATTACAAAAGAAAGCCTTAAGAAACAGTCAGGTACAGAGTTTGGAAAGCTACTTGAAGGGGCCTTTAGACAAGGCTCCTCCACACGTAGGCTTTAGCGATCACTCTTCGGACGAGAGTGATGTGGGTCAGCACGTGCCTATTACCAAGATGAAATCGAATTCCAATACCCCACAAAAACCGTCTGAAAAGCAAACATCCCGATATAGGTTCCCAATAAGTACACCTTTCCTGCCAGGCAAAAATAATAGGGCTTTCCCGTTAGGCGAACCACCTGGAGGGCAAACTGGGACCGGATATAACTTCCCACCAAGTGAACCTTTTTCTTCAGACAATACACAGGGAAAGCAACCTAGGCAACGATTTACTAGGGCATTCCAACCACGTGAACCTATTACTCCAGACCAAACGCCGGGAAAGCAAACTGGGTCTCGATATACCAGGACATTCCAACCACGCGAACCTTTTATATCCGGAAAGCAAACTGGGTCCTGGTACGATAGGGTCATCCGGCCCATTGAACGCAGGCTTGACAATAGTATGGAGAGGCGCCCACCTCCACCACCTCCTCCTCCGAAGGGGCCGGATGAGTCGGAGGGTTCCGGTGCCTCGGACCCAGAATCGGGAACAAGACGATCCTGGGTATCGACACCACCAACGACACCGAGACCAGCAATGGCACTGGGACAAAACCCGGGGCCGTTACCCGCACCACCTTCTCACGTACATGGATGGGACGGTGATTCCAGCGATAGTATGACGTCCCACCATATCCCCATAACCAAGCTTGCGCAAAATGCGCGACCCAAGGAGCGATATACGTCGTCCACAAGCACGCGTCGGTCACAGCGGATGACCGCTGCGACGAGCCGTAGGCTGTACGACGAGGACATGGTGGACGTGTTGGACGAGCCGGCTTCTTCTACGCACGTTGGATTCGGCGATACCTCGGACGATAGCGGCGCGGATGGTTTGGGACGGACCAGCGGAGCGAAATTGACAGGGCCGTTGGACAAGCCGCCTCCTCATGTCGGGTTCAGCGATAGCGACGAGTGGAACGACGGCGTGTTTGGGTTCGTACCACCTCTGCCTAAAAGCGACTTAATGCCGTTCAGAAGCAGCAGCAGAAGCTGGCAGTCGAAGCGGGAAGCGGACAACGACGCGTCCGGGTCTGTACCACCTCTGCCTAAAAGGGACACAGAGGATAGCGACGAGTGGAAGGATAGCGACGAGTGGAACGACGGCGTGTTTGGGTTCGTACCACCTCTGCCTAAAAGCGACTTAATGCCGTTCACACATACAAACAGCAGAAGACACTGGCGGGCGGGGTGGGAAGCGGACAACGCGGTCGCCGGCGTAAAGAGAACGGCTTCGGAGGCGGACGAGGAAAGTGCGCGGGGCATCGGGGAGCCCATCAAGAAGCAGATGACAATGACATACTGTGACGAGGAAGGCCAGTATTCCTCCGAGGGCTTTTACGATGACTGAGTATTCGCCATCGGAATGAGGAAAGCAAGAACATGTATAATTAGATATGCGTAAAAAGCTCTATTAGGGATAGCTATTACGGCGGAGTCTGGTTATGGTGGTTCTAAGTATCTCTGGAGTTTAGTTCCACCTTTCCGCTTGAGCAGGGACTTACCTAGGTTTCCTATCTCATATAGTTCATCTGAGCTCTGGTTTGGCTGATATGATGGGTGTTCTGTCTAGTAATTTGACACCCTCTGGCTATGCACCTTGTAAACTTAGCATCAAGGTTGATGAGGTCTACGGATACTTAATTAAGCTTAAACCCCGCCAGTCATTGGCTGACAGGATTTCTTGGCATTATCCGTGAGCTACGATGTATCTCGTCCCAAAGGACGATTCTTGCCAAAACCTGCTTGATGGTTACGCCAGTAATACATTCATGTTGATTATAGCGATTGTAGACATGAAATGTTAAATGATTGAGATATAGGGAAAGGACTCGCTATTGGTTTCTTCTTGTGCTGTCCAGTACAAAGTAAACCCCAAGGTGCTTAGTATACTTAATAGTTAGGATACAGAGTTAAGACTTAATCCCAGCTGCGACAGGGCAATTAATTGCTTCATGCATGCTATAAAAATGGCCGTGTTCTCGCCTTAACTTGGTTCTACTGCACGATACCTATATCTTCTTGATAATAACGGCAAGGTTTTGGATATAGCGGACTAGTTATGCTCTACTAAAGCTTGAGTTTTAGCGTGCTAAGAAAAGGGGCACCTGTAGTGTGGTAAAAATAGTAGATACTCGTTGCTGGGATTACGTGATATAGGTATATGTTGCCTTTGATTTTATCTCTTAGTAGTTATTCCTCTCATTGCTGCTAAATTCACACTCATCATCATCCTCCCTCGACCAAATACTAGGTATAGTGATTTACGAATCGACATGGCTTGGAAAGAGGGGAAAAGGAACAAAGTCAACGATAGGTGTACCGTTATATAGGTACCTCTAGAATTTCCTTATCCGGTAGGTAAGTTGCGCGTCGCATAGAACCGCTAATCTACTCGGTATAGTCTAGCGCGGCGACTCCAACCTGAGTCAGTACCCCACTTCCCTTTTATGGTCAGCCCCAATCTGCAGGGTCCGATGCTCGGTTGTGGCCCTAGCACAGCTCTGTCGTCATTGTTATTGGGTGGCTGAAAGCTGTGGTCGCAAAAAAAAAGTCCCATGAGCAGGCACTTGGTCAAAGAGGAAGACCTCCCCTGTCAGTTACCTATGTAATGGGGGACTCTTCCTAGTTGGGGTCCGAACCCGTCAATCTCTCTTCATGTTGTGCTTCTCCTCTCTTTTTCGCTCTCTACTAACAACACACAATTACCTGGTGCAATTAGAATCTGGATTTTCTTTCCTTTTGCGCTGCCAATAATCCTGTAATTCATAGATTCTAAGGAATGATATCCCAAGGCTTACATTACTTGTTACTCCTCATTGTTGCTGCTCTTTGAGCCACCAGCCTTTCTAATGCCGCCCGCCAAGTCGAAACCGAATCACGACGACGCAAAGTCAGACACGGCGAGCCTTAAAGAGCGAAATGGCCACGGCCTCAAAGATAGCCACAAGCCCAATGGAAAGCTGCAGCGTGTAGCCAGCTCGACAGGCTCACAATTAAAAGAAGCGACTTCTGCCAAAGGCTTGACGGCTGCAGCAACAGCGCCTGCGGCACAACAACCTGCAATTACTCCGGGGGTAAGTTGGCATGATGGTCATAATCTCCTACTGCAGCTGCGACTAGCATGTCTCATCTCAGATTGCGCTAATACTCCTTTTTCTAGCTTCAATGGTCAACGTTCGATCGTGACATCCTACACGAGTATCGCCGCGAACACCGTCTCGACACACCGACCGCCTTCTCTTCCTCGTATCGATACTGGGTTTTGTCGCAATCACATCTCGGACTGCGGTCCCCCACGATGGCTCGACGGGCCCAATTCCGGCGCCAGACCAAAGACGACCTCGCCAAGGCCGTGCGAAGACATTTTAACGGTGTCGGCATCCAGGAGAACGACGTCATTGTTGACTTCCTGCACAAAGTAAAGAACCCTGGCGTCGTCAAGCCAAGGAGAAACAAGGAGGCACCACACTCCTCTCCCCTCCCTTGATGCCTGCCTGCTACGGCATATACGTTACGAATAATGGATTGGTTGTAATAATTGGGCGCCTGGATTATGCCACTGCTGGATGATTACACATTCGCATATGCATACATACATATTATCCCACTATGATATGGGCCTGGAGCGGCTTAAAAAGCCGACATGAGCAAGGGTATACCTGCACCTACATAAGGTTGTTGGTGCACATGGCATTTTCATCTGGAGTTTGGTGGATTTTTGCTCACGTCACGGGGGATCAGGGACCGACGAATTCATGAATCTTGCATGTCTCACATACGCGATGGAAAAGGGACTTGGGCTTGTATTTTTAAATCTTCACGAGGGTGCTACATGGTAGAATAGTCAGCTACATACTAATGACCTCGTTCTTCGGCAGAAATATTTCCATTTGTACTACCCTACCTACACTTATCTTATCTGCTCTGTTTGTTGCCTTTCTGATTGACGAAATATCGATTGCGTTGGGGCTGGCTGGAGCGCTAGGCGAACTACTTAATTACGAACTTGGTCTAGCGCAGAATTACCGACTTCCCGTTTCGGTGAAAAAGTCAAGAGTGCAGCCGAATTAAAGTCAGTCCTGATAGGTAGGTAAAAGTCACAAGGGCAAAATGTATCCTGGCTATTCTACGATTAATCTCACTCGAGTCACCATTGCACTGAGGTAGAGCGATCTTTAAATAATGGGTATCTTAGGCGGTGAGTTTAGTAGACCCCATAAGCATCGCCTTCCGGTGTAATCTGTTCCGATAACTCGCTGACCCAACACCCGAGGCCGGGTCATATAAACTGGCAGGACCTGGCCGTTAATAGATATTCGTAACGAGGATCGCACACCTGACACTTCATCAAGGGCTGAATAAGATATATAGTGCTGTAAGGAATTACGCGCTTAGATTGAACACGTGAAGCGGGCTTATGTAGTTAACTAGGCGGATTATAATTACTTAATTTTTGGTAGGTTGAAGGTATACCTACATAGATGTGGAGAATGTCGCATCAAAGTCTATACTATGATTTGGTAATTTAGTTGACTATCGATAGTCTTCATGGCGGGTATATAAATATATCTCATCTAAACGCCGATAGATACCTAACAGCCCCAGATGCACTGTACAATACCCACTGTATATCGAGAAGTTTCCCGATTGCTCGGCATTCGCTATGTACCGGTCTTAGCATTCGCGCTAACTACAGTTGTGAGAAAAAAATGTTGGAGCGTCATCGCACTTGAATACTGCTTGGACTCATCTACTATAATCTGCGAGTTTTTATTTTATTTTATTGGTGACCACCCTTCTCACCTGATCACCATGCGATGAGTCTGTACATTAATTGAATTTCCCTTTCTGTCTATTACATTCACCGGCATCCGAGATGAATTCTAGCGTTTTCGCAAAAGCTGTGCGGCCGTCGCGCATGCTTTCCCCTGCCCAGATATGTCGACGACAACAATTACGAGATAATCTGCGACAGCGCAAAGCACCGAGTAGCTCGATATCATATCTGTCAAGGCGACCTGGAAAGCCCCTCACCCCGCCATCGCCTCAGGTTTCCGTTCAGAGACAGGTGAGTATCATTGGCTCGTGCGCCCGTTTATCTACTCGAGCTAATCACACCAATTGTGTAGTCATTCCATGCAACATCGAGTGCTCTCGCAGTCAAGGACCCGTACAAAGCCCTTGGAGTTGGAAAATCTGCATCACCTAGCGAGATCAAGAAAGCATACTACGGGCTAGCAAAGAAGTTCCACCCCGATACTAACAAGGACCCCACCGCCAAAGACAAATTCGCCGAGATCCAATCAGCCTACGAAATCCTATCCGATGCAAAAAAGAGAGAACAGTATGATCAGTTTGGTGCCGCCGGTTTCGATCCGAACGGTGCACCTCACCCAGGAGGCGGCAGTCCTTTCGGCGAGGGGAGCCCATTTTCGGGATTCGGAGCAGGCGGAGGTTTTGGATCTAATTTCGATTTCGAAGATTTGTTCAATGCCTTCACTGGTGGACGGGGTAGTCCGTTCGGCGCAAGCGGCGGTCGCGGCCGCGGCAGAAACCCTTTTGGAGAGGAGACTCTAGTTGGAGAGAAGATAGAGGTACAGACAAGCATATCATTTATGGAGGCAGCGAAGGGCACGAGCAAAACGATTACGATACATCCGATGGTTACATGCGACACGTGTACCGGTAGTGGCTTGAAGCCTGGAACGAAACGAAAGCAATGTAGCTCATGCGGCGGCACAGGCACCCAGGTACATTTCATGCAAGGAGGTTTCCAGATGGCATCGACTTGTTCGACTTGTAAAGGTACTGGGCTGGAGACCCCTCGGGGCTCAGAGTGCAGGACGTGTCACGGAGACGGCGCAGTCAAAGGCCGCAAAACTCTCGTCGTTGACATTCCCGCAGGTATTGAGGATGGAATGAAACTTCGATTGGACGGCGAGGGAGACGCTCCTGTTACTGGCGGCATGGCTCCTCCTGGTACCCGAATGGTAAAAGGGGATCTTTACGTTGTGGTGAGAGTCGCGGCCGACCCGAAATTCAAGCGTGCGGGTTCGGATATCCTGTATACGGCTAGCATCCCCATAACAACAGCCATGCTGGGTGGCGAAGTGACGATCCCCACTCTAGACGGTGAGGTGAGTGTGAAGGTGGCAACGGGCACGAACACGGGAGACAAGATGACCTTGGGCGGCAAGGGAATGAAGCAGCTAGGATCGCGACGTGGTGGAACCGGCGATCTTCGGGTCGAATTCCGCGTAGCAATGCCCAAGTACCTTTCCGCGAACCAACGCACAATCGTGGAGATGCTAGCTGATGAGATGGGCGATAAGACAGCCAAGAGAATCATGAACGTCAAGATGCCAGGGTGAGTAGGCCATTCCAAGCATCTTGAGAAAGACACGCGAAGACTAAGAAAGAATACACTAGGTCTGGGACTGCATCTTCATCTTCAGGACCTAGAGAGGCAACGAAAGACGACGACCCAGAGACGCACAGGAATGAAGGATTCCTAAAGTCAATGTGGCATAATCTGACTAACCATCCCGCCCACCGCGATTCGACGGAAAACCCAACCACAGAAGACAAGTCATCTGGAACGGACAAACCCAAAGACGAAAAAGAAAAATAAGCCGGCGCATTGGGTAACATGTATCATATCTACGGGACTAGATTGATATCCACTGTACACACATCTTTTGGTTTAGAATGGGGACATAGTAGTGGCTGGCTATGCATAAGGCGGTGTTGACGGCTGATCTCCAGTCTTTTTACGCTGGAAAAAATTAGACTATCTAGCCGCTCAGCCTTGAGGCGATTCCATTGGTGGCATTGTCTATGAGATCTAAGATGGAAGGTCTCTTCGAACACTCTTCAGCGTTGTATTTGGATGCTTGTATACTAATTCCACCATGTAACTAGCTTGATGCAGCAATTCGCATCTGCAGCTGTCGCGGTATGCCGAAGGTCACTCTCCTCATTCAAAGACACGATAATACGACCCAACCAATTTGATCAACGATGGCATCTTTCCATCTACTTGCATCGAGATATGCTATTACTTAGTATATAGATTCTGAGTTCTGGGTGTGGATTGCTAAGAGGGGAATAGATTTTATCCTCGCCAAAACAACCTACTAATGCATGTGATGCGATGCAGAAGCGTCAACGAAATTGGGGATCTCACATATGGCCGCAAGAAAAGGCCACCCGTCAGATTGGACTGGTCCAGGCCAAGCTGCGATATCGTACATGCAGATGATAGACAGACAAGCTTCTTGCCGTTAGAGAAGGGAGAGCATATGCAAAATGGCCCTTACATAGACGACCCACGTTGCACCATTTCTTTATAGCCGGCCGGTATGATACCTATGTGATGATGCAGCGTAATCTACGATGTTATCAGTCTACGGTGGTCAGGTCTTCGCAAACAAAGGCTGACACTGTCTGAATGGTGTGTAAGGGAGACGGTCCGAGACGATACTAAACCCTTAGATAAAGCTTGGCATGAAGCTCCGAAGCCAATAGCTGGCCGCAGAGGGGTTCTCGAATCGACCACTATGCATGTAGATGTTGCTGTGAACCAATGGTTGGCATGGTGGTCGGTTGTCTGATTATGCGCGGATATCAACCTCGAAATGTTTTCGTGCATGGCTTAGAACCTAGATAGTATAGGGATGTCTTCCAATAGTTGGAGTCTTGGTTCGCTGATTATCTATCATGTACCAACCACAGCATGTGTCCATTCGCGGTTTCTTTTTTGAATCTGGGGTATCTCGGCGTACCCAGCACTACGTACACATGTACCTTTTCAAGAATCCACAAAGCAGGTAGTTACAGCTAGAAAGATGATGAGGTAATAGGTACCTAGGTAGTAGTAGATGTTCCGTGTGCCTGGATAAAAGCCAAATAGCAGTGCGATACCTAAGTGGCTACCTGTACCTAAGCACCTTACCCCGCCATCCATAAGCTTACCTGTCTAAGTACTAAATGTTTCATACTTCGATACCTCCGTCTACCAAAGGCGCCTAATGATACTTACTCACAGCGGCTACAGCGCGGCCCAACTCCAATCCCAATACAACCTTTAACCTTTCCGCATACTAATTCATTGTCCTGCTCTCTGCTGCCCGACCCCTCGCCTTGTGTCATCTGCGATTATGCGCCCGACTTAGCGATTCGTAAACGCGCCGCGTGGTACCAGGTAGGCAGCTCCATGTATCATCGTCATCATCTGACCGAATGATAATCGCTATTTTCCAGCACCCAGTTCTTGGATGGTCTAACCTACTTATAGTATCTGTCGTTTACTTTTCTCCACGCCACCCGCCTTTGCATGCCACTTTAGACCCCCCTTAGCGCCTCAGTCCTTCGGTCCCTCACTAGGCGACAGCATCAGATATCTCCTGCAGACCAGCTGCTGAGCTCGGAGAAGCTTTGCGACAACTCAGTCCTTGGGATTTGGGACTGCGTGGCAAGGACGGCTTACTCCACTACCAGGCCAGCACAGACAAGACTGCCGAGCATCGTCACATCGTCACATCCGACTCCACCCCGGTCACCTCTCTAGACCTACCTACACCTAGACTACAGGCTACATGTAGCTCCTCACTCACGATCTGCATCTCACGTATCCCGAAAACCCCGAGCCCTGAGCCCTATGAGAAGCTAGCCTAGGCACCTCGATCGCCGACTTCGAAGAGCGCAGGCTCTTAGTTCCCCTCTCTTGTGTTCTCTCCGACCGAGATACCCGCCCAATATGACGCAAACGCCCATGTTGTCGGTGCCTCTCAAGGCCACTAACGAGATTGACTGGATCACGCCGCTCAAGAGGTATATCCGCGATACGTACGGCGACGATCCCGAACGTTATGCCGAGGAATGCGCTACACTCAATCGACTGCGACAGGATATGAGGGGTGCCGGGAAAGACAGCACCGCCGGCCGAGATCTGTTGTACAGGTATTATGGTCAGCTAGAACTGCTAGATCTGCGCTTCCCGGTCGACGAGCAGCACATAAAGATATCTTTCACATGGTATGAGCACCCTTGTTCGCATCATTACGCATGATCCTGACTTTGTTCAATAGGTTCGACGCTTTCACTCACAAGTCAACCTCACAATACTCGCTAGCCTTTGAGAAGGCATCCATCATCTTTAACATATCCGCCGTTTTATCCTGCCACGCCGCCGTACAAACCCGGTCTGAAGAGGCCGGCCTGAAGATGGCCTATCACTCCTTCCAAGCCTCTGCTGGCATGTTCACATACATAAACGAGAATTTTCTACATGCGCCCTCGTCAGATTTGAGTAGAGACACCGTCAAAACTCTGATATCGATTATGCTGGCGCAGGCTCAAGAGGTCTTCCTAGAGAAGCAAGTTGCGGACCAGAAGAAGGTCGGTATGCTGGCGAAGTTGTCAAGTCAAGCGGCGTACCTATATCAACAGGCACTCGAGGGTGTTCAAGAAAATGTCAACAACGCTATTTTCGAGAAAATCTGGCTTCTATTCACCCAGGTATGTTTCATATTTATGTATTGTTGCCGAGGAGAGATTGGTGAGATGAGCGGTGTCTAACTAGTTTCCAGATCAAAGCCAGCCTGATGAGTGCCAATGCGCAGTATTACCAGGCTCTAGCAGACGAGGATGCAAATTCCTACGGCGTTGCTGTTGCAAGACTGACTGCAGCTGAAACACAGGCAAAGGAAGCAAATAAGCTCGCTAATAGCTTTCCCGGCTCGCCGTCACCAAGCTCTAATCTGAGCTCTGATACCGGGCCAATCCTTGCGGACATAACAAAACGAAACTTGACGACGATACAGGAAAAACTAAAGAGCTTAATAAAGGACAATGACTATATCTACCATCAACCGGTGCCCACGGAGGCTAGCTTGACCCCTGTATTCAAGTTGCCGGCCGCAAAACCCATACCGGTGAATGAGCTTTACGCCGGTCAAGATATACAGCGAATTACGGGTCCGGATCTATTTGCTAAAATTGTCCCTTTTGCTGTTACCGAGTCTGCGAGTTTGTACGACGAGGAGAAAGCAAAGCTAGTGCGCGCAGAGACCGAAAGGGTAGATTCGGCGAATAGTGAAATGGCAGCGAGCTTGGATTATCTTAGACTGCCGGGCGCTTTGCAGGTATTAAAAGGTGGAGTCGATCAAGACATACTTCCAGATGAGGATTTCAGGACTTGGTGTGACGATGTTGCGGGGCACGAAAATCCAATATCGATATTCGACACCTTAGGTATCGATAAAGAGGCAATCATAACTGTCTTGGAACGATGCACAAAACAGCTAGACATGGAAGAGAGCGTATGTGAGAAGATGAGATCAAAGTACGAGAATGAATGGACCCAGCAACCTAGCTCACGCCTCACTACAACGTTAAGGGGGAACATACGGAATTATAGGGAGGCATTGGACGAGGCGGCAAAAAGCGATGGGCAACTATATGCGAAATTTAGGCAAAACGAGACCGATATTGAGCAGATGCGACAAGCAGCTCAGCTCGGCGAAGTTGACGTCCTTTTCCAAAACGCAGTCCGCAAGATTCGAGCTAAATCGAGTAGCTCGAATAGTCCGGCTTCTGAGCAGCCAAATCTGTTGGACGCTGACTTCGAGGATGGAAGCCTAAGCGTTGCCCAACAGATCGCCAGAGTCGAAGACATCTTGAAAAAACTCAATCTCGTAAAGAGAGAACGCAACCAGGTACTGAAAGATCTCAAAGAAAAGGCAAGTTTCCCAGGCTCGCTTCCCATGAATAGTTACTGACTAGCAGCATCAGGTTCACAATGATGATATCTCCCAAATCTTGATCTTGAACAAAAAGGCAATTGCAAACTACGAGAACGAATTGTTCCAGTCTGAGCTAGAAAAGTTCCGGCCGCACCAGAATCGTCTTTTGCAGGCGAATCATAAGCAATCTTCATTGATGAAAGAGTTGACTGCATCATTCAATAATCTTCTTCAGGATAAGCGTGTACGCGCAGAGCAGAGCAAATATGAGGCCATTCAGAGGCAACGAAATTCCGTAGTCAACAAATACAAGCGGGTATACCAAGAATTTCTGGATCTCGAATCAGGCCTACAGAGCGCGAAGACCTGGTACACCGAGATGAAAGAGACCGTGGAGAGTCTCGAGAAGAACGTTGAGACATTTGTCAACAATAGGCGGTCGGAAGGAGCCCAATTACTCAATCAAATTGAGCAAGAAAAGGCAGCAAACAAGAGCTCTCAGGCTGAGGTGGAACGCGAGAGGTTACGTGGACTAATGGAGCGCATGTCTGTCGACCCGAACCAGCCCTCGACGTCCCCAAACCCAGGGTCGTCAAGGCCAACGCCTGCGCCGCTCTCATTCAACAACACTCCCCGATATCCTCAAACCACCTTCGCCGGTCACTACCAGGTCCCAACCTCACCTCCTCCTAATCAAGCGAACTACCCTGGCTACTCCGGGCCCCCTCCAAACAGTACATACACGCCCGCGCCTCAACAATCTTATACCCCAAATCCCCAGCAAAACAACCCCCAATATGGACAAGCTACCTACAACCCTAGTAACTGGGGACGCAATCCCGGCCCAGTATCACCTCCACCAACACAAACAAGCTTCGGGCTCGGTGCTTCCGGTAGAGGACCAGCCTCGCCACCACCCACCCAGACATCATTTGCATCCAACCAATACAGCACCTACGGAAACCCGCAAGGACAGCAGCCGCATCAATTTGTCCCCCCCGGCTTCGTACCCCCACCACCTCCACCTGGACCGCCTCCATTGGGACCGCAACAGACTATCCATTACCCTCAACATCAATCAGAATATCAGCCGAGGCCCGCCCAGCAGCAGCAACCGCAAGATCCATGGGCTGGCCTGAGTGCGTGGAAATAAATTCAGGACTAAACTTGGTACTTTTATGGACCGAGAAATGGCACTAGCTTGGTGGAGAGCATACGAGTAGTATGTAAATTGGACGGCGATTCTCGTAGACGCCATGATAGAGGGAGCGTCAGGTATGATGGTTGCTAAATTAGAGAAGAGCCAATTCTTTGCCTTGAGATGAATTTTGGCCTTATTGGTTCACGAGCGTAGGACCTTAGCACGATCACAATAAAAAGTATCTTCAATGCTTGGGGCTCATAGCCCCCAAATTATAGCCTTAACTTTAGAAATTGTTGGATAGTAATTGGTGAATTTGCTACTCCGGCATATTTTTAATACGATCCCGACTATCTCTCTCACATTTTCAACGTAGCCAAAGAGACCACTACGCGTGCGATAGGCGATAATACGTGATACTGACCATTTGATAGTCACCCGAGTTGGTTCAGTCACCTCGACCAATAGAATGCGAGGGTAAATAAAGAAGCCAAATGACTACGCGCTTCTTGCTTGATCGTATGATCGGACGTCATATGTCTGGTATTTGAAGGCTTGTGCGATCTAACTTTGGGCATAGAGTTAGTATCGCCGGTGTGCATCATTTTGAGGCCGTGCATTTTTCAACGCAAGAATTAGACATTTCATTTACCAGCCATAAGCATGTGGTGCCAGGGTTACAATGGCCATGTCCCTATTGAGCTGATGACTTCGGAAAGCACTATGCTCTTCGACTGATTATATGTCGAAGTTGCGAAGCAGCCATTCAACAGACATCGATATAGATATACTCCTCCGCATATAATATATTCCGCCCGGTTAAGCGACCGGCCAAGCGTTTCATGACTTCCTACAGTATTACTGACATCGAAAAAGCCGGTCTGAAGATAGTAGCTCCCGACACGGGACTGGACACCTATCGTACTCCAATAACTATGCAGCACAGGAGCATGTGGCGGCGAAAGCCAAGGCGACGTTGGATCGCAGATGTTTTGCATACGAGCTCTTCGTCATGCCGCATGTTGGAGGTGGTAAGGGTAAACAAAGGGCAGCCCTCAGAATGTCGCAGATGCTGCATCTAATAAAGCAAAGGGTGGGATAGACCACCAATGTGAGGGTGAGGGTGGGTGTCGACGCGATGGCACAAGGTCATGCAGGTAAACCAAATCGCGGATCGGACGAGTAAATGGGTTTGATATCAGAAGACTGACACCAAGCTTTCTTCCCTGCCGATGGGGTGAATTACCTATCTGAACATGCTCAAACGACCCATCATACGCTATCATATATTAGAAGAGACCGGTTGAGCCTGTTCGCCTGCATTGCGCTTCGGACGATTATGACGAGACGGATACATATACAGTAACGGACGAGACGATGCTTGCTACCCATGCATGGAGCAGCAGCATCAAGTAGCATCGACCCGCCTCCGCGCGACTCGGAGGCGACCCTTGTGAACTGTAATGTTAGATAATGTAGGTAATGTATGTATGCAGTATGTAAGTAGGTATGTATGTAGGCAGGTAGATTGGTGGATTGGTGGATTGGTTCGTCTCGAGCAAAAAGTCGGACTCGAGCCAGAGCCATGCCCATGCCGCGGTAAGGATAATATGCGTCGTTTATGCAATGCAAGACAGGTGGCATGCTTTTTTGCCACGTCCATACTACGGGTCAGACGAGACGCCCATGATAGGCTCCGACGAGCTCGACGTCTCGTTGCGGTAGGGGAGCACCGGCGGCAAGATGGCAGGCGGATATACCTATTGCAATAGTGTTTTTTTTTTCTCTCGTCATTTAGCGAGCGCCTGGAAGTGACACCAACTTGACCTGACCTGGTCGGCCTCTCAGCTGTGCACACTGAACCAAACCCGGACAACTGGTAAATGAACCTAGTTGTAAGCTAGGTTTGGGGGGGTGCAGTGGGTGTCAGAAGGTCCCCAATGGTAAACAGGGATGAACCTGTACACCACCTAAATTGCCCAGACGTGTACCGAGTGAGGGGAATGGTGGGGTGGCGGGTTGGTCTGAAATAGCCACTAATACATGTCATGTCTGTATGTAAGTACCTACAGCATATTTCTAGGTAAAATAAACAATCAACGCCATAGGTAGGTAGTAAGTCGGTATGCATAGATGCTTGCTTCTTACTGTTGACTTGACGATTAGGTAGATAGATTGAGATTACCTGGTAGAAATGTACATAGCTCAGAACTACCTAAGAATGTGCACCGAATGTTGTACTGAATGTCCCCTGAAGGCGCTGAAGACGCAACATCCATGAATGTAACAGTGGTTTTTTTTCCCTTGCCCCACCTCTTTACTACTGCTGTACCTAATCCTAGCTTTTCGGGTGCAGCTTTCATATGTACATCATTATTTTCTCCTTGAAATGGGTGCTTTCCGCCTCTTCGTCGTCCTCCTTTTCTTCTCGAGCAGTCGGCGAAAGGGTGGGCATACGTAGGAATTCGACCATGTGGCGGTATTGATGCTGCACATGGCGGTATTCTCAGTACTGTTCTCAGTACCTAAGCAGACCTAAGGGACCTCCTAATGTTACTTGGTCCAAGGCCGTCCGACAACGAACTATTGGCCAATTAGTTAGTCGATCGATGAGCAACGCCAACTCAACTTAATTCTTTATTAGTCTGACGTTTTTTTCTCCCGCTCTTCCTTGGTTTTGCAGCTTGGTAGGGAGGCAACCAGGAGACAGACAGCTATCTACCTACTTAATCTACCTATCCATATCTAGACCTACCTCTGCGTACCGTATCTCATAATCCACGACACGTCCCACCTGCCATCCGATCTCCTACTCTTCTTCCCTGCAGACTACACACCTACGCATACAGGGCTTTTGATTAATCCATCCCATGTTCGCTCGGCACCCCGATACCGCCACACAGCTATAGACCACGCCCACCAACCAACCACGTCTGCTGGCCGCATTTCGTGTGGAATGCCGTGTTCCTCTGCCACTTCGCTTGATTCGTATAAGTGCTGGCGTCATTAGAACCTATCGACTGGGCAGTGTCTTGTTCTAATTACTCCCTCGGGCCCGATTGGTCCAGTGTTTCGCTTCTTGCAACTCGACCGATAGCCGAATCTCCCCAGCCGCTCCTCCAGGTGACATTCGACCTCCTCGATCAAGCCGTTCACTGTCGCGATGGCCAGTTCAGCTGAGGACATCACCGGAAACGGCGATGCAGCAGGGCCGGGGTTCATACCGCTGGTGGCCGTGGTCGATTTTCACCATCATAGAGGACCCGAGGTTGAAAGGTGGTTCGGTGTAGACGAGGGGCGGGACCCGGCAGCAGAATGGGACTGGACGCTGCTGCCATTCATGGCTCTTAGCGATGGTGCTCATGCGTGAGTATTTCCCCTTTCCATACGTCTTGTCTGGTGAGACGGGCCGGGTGCTGACTCCATCAATGGACAACATTAGGTCCGCCGAAGACTTCTCCTACTTCACTCTTGTCCGACCCGCCATCGACGACTCTCCGGCAACTTCGCTTTTTGGCATATCGTGCACTAGACAGATGGATGCTGCTAAGCTAATCGTCCGACCCCCCGACGTCACACGTTCCACCGTCCAGAAGGCCGTGGTTGTCATAGCGGATACTCCACAGTTCTTTGGCATGATGAGGGAGCGGTTGTCTGTTGTTACGAGTGCCTGGTTTATGCAGCGCGAATTTACCGATACCGAAATCCTACGAAGGTTTCAGGAGAGCTTAGCCGACGAAAAGGAACGGGGCCAGCTGAGTGAGGAGCTGGATCGTGACCAATACCTTGGTATGAGCCTCCGAGAGCTCGTGAGAGAGTTTCGGTGGCAGACTTTGGTCTTACTTAAATGCTGCCTTTTACAGCCTAAAGTAAGTGCTTTTGCCTGGAACAGAACCCTAATAAGGTTTCTAACTTCTCTAGATGCTTTTCTTCGGCTCACGATGTGAGCGCCTTTGCATGATGCAGTTTTCTCTGATTTCTCTAATACCCGGTCTATTGAGAAATCTGCAAGATTCTGCAGGGCCGGATATGAATACTTATGAGAAACGGCTGTCCCGGCCGACGAGCTTACGAACTAGTGACCGGAACTCGTTACTTGCCTACATGGGACTACCCCTCCAAATTTTTGGCAAGGTAGGTAATAGCTCGCTTTTGTCTCAGATTGGAACCGGGGCTAATTGGGATGACAGGGAAGCTTGTTTGGACCGTACACACCGCTTCAGCAGCTTGATCTCCTTGCCGATTTCGGTACTAAATCATATATAGTTGGCAGCACGAACTCTTTACTCCTGCAACAAAAGGACAGATATAGCGACATATTGATCAATCTCGATGAGGACACCATCAACATAACTTCCCCATCTCTTCGCAGTGCACTGGCCCTCTCTCATTCGGACAGGCGATGGATTGATTTTATCACCCAAGAAGTAAACGACACTTGGGACGATGCTAATCCACAGCGACCGAAAACGATGGGATATCGTGGGAGCGAAGAGTTTATCCGACTTCAGTTTGAGGAGTATCTCCTGTCGCTCATCTCGGCGGTTAAGTATCGCAACTACCTTACTCAAAATGCTGGCAATCCAAAAGCAACGCTCCCGCATATCGAGGGAGATCCGTCGACTGATTTTGGCAACGAATGGGTCGAGTATTGGATGAGGACCGAAAATTACCGGCTTTGGAACATAAATACAGACTCTCACCTATTTGACATTGTTGAGCCCAGGCATCCGTGTGCTGGAGGACTAAGCATTGATGATGTTCAACGCCGAATCCAACAACAAGTGCAAGATTTGCATCTAGATGAAAGGTTCGCTGTAGGAAAAGAAGTCCTGGGCAGGAATCTGGCAGCCGGGCGAGAAAAGGCTAGTACCTGTAAGTATCTACCGAGAGCTTTCGCTTCCGGCCTTGAGTGTTTAAAGGGGACCGCAGCCTATTGTCGGGCTAGAGCCATGTCCTCGAAGCTTTTCACGTTTTCGAAATATTTACGGATCATGGTTGGAGTATCAAGCTAACTCTATGCGCTGCAGTGTTCAATAAGTTTTACGCAGATATGGAGGCTTTGCGAGAAGCCCAGAGAAAACGTGCCGATGAGAGCAAAGCTGAGCAAATGAATGCGGAGAAGAACGGACACAATGTGGATGGGTCTAAAGCTCATCCAACCTCTGTTGGAACGCGAGCTAGCGCTTATATCGGAAGTTGGACAACATGGGCAGGCCAGAAGCGAAAGGAGGCCTGGGCCCGATCCAGTGGCAGCAATGGGACTTCCGGAGGCGGTTGGGGATTTGGAAGTGTGCGCAAGTCACGAAATACAACCTCCAACACGTTAAGCGATTCGGGGAGTGAGAAAAACGGCACACCTCTTAGCAGTCCCACGCCATCAATGAGTGGATTTGCAAGCATCGGACGAGTCCCCGACAACGCGCTTCATAGAAAAAGCGAGGGCGACGTAAAGGACAGGCCCCTTACCCAACATAGCTTTAGTGAAAGCGTGCTTGACGGCGTTGCATCGGAAAACGACAGCGGGTCATCTAATCCCACAAGTCCACACAAACATACAGAAACAAAACAAGACAGCACAAAGGCTGCCAGCGCGAAAAAGGAACACGAGAACGGCGAAGAGGCCACACAAGTCTGAATCACGAAGTCAGCTGAGGCTAACTGGTCAGGCTCTGCTCCACGAGATATGAATGACGGCGTATGACTAGACGGAGGAAATATAATAATACCCTAAGTTACAAGGTTCGTACAAAGACAACAGCCGATAGGCCATAATGACGACTTGTGTCCGTCGAATCGCCGTTCTTCAACGCCCCGCGCCTAAAACATGAGCTCGTTCTGGATATGTTTAGCGGACGTATATACACGCTCCGAGCAATCACAGGAATAAACCTAGCAGATAAGAGCACTTTCAGCGAGCCGGCTGAGCTCCAAGTTTATCCATACCGAGCGGCGAGGGCTTCGGTAGTCTGGCATGTGTGGGACTGCATCCTTTGCTCGCTCTTCTAATCAGACCGAGGAGATAGCAGCCGGTGTATCTACTGCAGATCATGCGGGCGCCTTTAGTGGCCTCGAAGCCTTGAGCTCGATATATATCCCCACGAGTTCAACACTCAAGACCCATGTAGATAAGACTACTGGTGTGCGATGATTACACCCGGGCCTCCTATAGAGCACGGCCCTGAGTTCGGCCCACGAAGTCGCTATTACTAATGAAAATGCGAAGTCTATCGCTCGCTCATGAAATCTCATCAGAACTTTGAATAATTCTGTGTATATCACATTCATGTAGTACGAACACGAGTCTGGACAATCAATGATATCACAGGGAAAGTACACATTCAATAAAATGCTGGCAAAGTTATTTTCGTCTACCAAGAATGCCATGTCATTACGACCGGTTGGGCATAAATATAAGCTCCCGCGCCCTCTTATCCCGCTGGCTACATCTTGCCATAGGATCAAGACTGGCTTGGACAACCGGGTCCTTAGTTCTAAAGGCGTACGCGTCTCCAAGAGGCGATTCCCGTCCTACCATTAACGGCCACCGCCCTCTACATACCACTCTTCCGGTACCTAGACGAGGTAGTAAGCCTTAGAGGTAGTCGTAGCGGGTCTGGCTACCGGACCGTAATCTTCCATCGGTCTCATCATTGGTTGTCTTCCGAATCCCACTGATAGGCAACTACCTACCATCCGTTGACGCCACGAGTGGTATTTGAGAATCTCATATTCTGAACTTTTATCCTTCGCCTAGCGAATAGACGTAACGAGGGTGGATCATAGGTAAAGAATAGGGCAAGTCTGGTCGCGGTCCGTTCCGCCTCAAGTCAACAATAAACAGCTAGCCTTGGGCCTAGTGAAGCTCTCGTTAGCTCTCGAAAAACCGCTTCTGGAACATATCGTTCTATGTAACGGTGGAGGCTCAATGCTGGCTAATGCGGAATACAATAACAATGATGCGGCCGGAAATCGTATTTATACAGGCATCAGGTCCCGTGTATCCGACCGTTCCTAATCCATGAGCCACTATCTTATGCGAGGTAACCAAGTTCATCGTCATCCAAGCGCTCGAGGTACTCCTTGTCAAGCAGGATCTCTATGTTCTTTTTGATATCTCCGATTTTGGGGACAAAGCGCGATCTAATTTGGCTAATGCACTCGCCGACTAAAACGGAGTGCTTCATCTTCTTCCTGGCTTTCATGATTCTCACGATGGCAGACTACGCACGGAATTAGCATATGCAGAATTGAGTACCCGGATTCAATAATCCTTACCTGTAATACTAGTTGACGATCTTCCTCGATAGTTTTGTTCGTATCGACTTCCTCCTGCTTAGACTCTGTCTTAGTGCTGATGTTGAGATTGACACGAATCTTTTTGCTTTTAAAATCATAGTTCAGGTGGAAAGATTTGCCAGGACCGGGTTTGTCGCCGTCTGGTTTCATGTGAAGTATTTTAGCTTTTAGCAGGATTCCCATAGCAGCGTCATGTACTTCGGGTGTCAGCTGCGTAGCGGACAGGATGTCCTCATAGGTCTGGACGTCCTTATCGTTAAATAGTAACAAAATTGCCATCTGATACGCGCTGACTTGTAGAGTATATGGGGTTCTCGAAAGTCTACAATATCCCGTCTTGACCTCGCCCTTGCAGAGCTGCCACAGCCACGTAAGCTTGCGACCCTCATGCTTATTCTTGTAGTATAGGGAGAACCGGTCGAGGTCAGTCTGAATCTCTACTGGAGGATTGAACGTTGTGTGGGGTGCCGTCAAAGGCCAAAAGCTAGTTCCCAGAATCGAATACGACGAATCAAGTGGCTGCTTGTCCGATTGGAGACCCTTAGTGTGTTCCCGGAATCCCGTATTGAGATCCTTCGAAATTTGCATGTCCTGGAACATGCGTTGAAGTTTGTTCGTATACTCGAAGCCGCAAGCTTCTTTCAGTTTGCTGATCATACTCGTCTCTGAGTCGTCTGACGATGAATTGCTATGCACAAGACGCCTCGCCAGCATTCGGGAGTAGAACTTTTGGAAGACGTCTTTGTCCTCGATGTACTTGAACACAGTCATAATTTGTGTCAGCGTGCCATCCAGTTCAGCCTCCTCCACGCCCGTTCCACTTTTTCGCAACAACACATCCGTATACTTGGCTAGTAACTCAGGCGACCTGCTAGAACCAGCTTTACAGATCTCGTTTCGATTGACGAATTCTCGGCAAGCATTGTCCAGTGACCTAGTAAATTCGGGCTCGTCGGCAAAGGCCCGTTTTACCAATGTCTGGTATTGGGTATGCGTCTCAAGAAGAGCTTCGACGTAAACCTTTGGCTCAAGTTTCTCGGCATCGGAGGCAACTTTCGCGACGGCCGCCAAACCAGCATTTCTCACGTGAGCCTCGAATTTTTGGCGCAACGGATCTAATCCATCGGTAATGCGCGACAGAAGTTTATACATTCGCGCCATATCCTCCTCGCGGTCGTTATCTAGAAGAACTTGGAACTCATCCCGTAGCAACGCTGAATGGTCGTAAATAAGAGCCTTGTTGCATGTCTTCCGTAGTGGTGAGGCAATGTCATTATGCAGGTACATCCGAACTCTCTCCTCCTCTTCCTCTAGTCGAGTCTCAGCCTTCTTCATATACTCAACCACGCTGTTCTCAGACACGAATTGCTTAGATTCTGCTTGGTAGAATTCTTCCGTGGCGGCGAGAAATGGCTTCTCGAAGTGTTCTCTATAGACGTCCAGGGTGGACTTGGAGGCGTCTTGTTCGTCCAGGCCGAGGGAAACAAATGAGTCCACGACCTGCTTTATTTGACTATGCTCAATAGTTTCCCCATTCCGTTGCTTTTCAACTAATTTCAAGACTGCGCTCATAACTTTCTCGTGGACAAGAGTGAAGAGCTCGGTGCGCCACTGACAGAGGTGCAGCGTATAGACGTCGTAGGTATTCTTTTTACCTTCGTCCATCTCACGCTTGACCCAGTGCCTGTTAAGATACCTGAATAAATGGTGGATGAACTTGGCAGCAACCGTGTATCGACTCCATTCCCGAATATAAAATGCAAGCAAGGCCTCGTCGGTGTGGACCTTGGATTCTTGGTACAAGCCAGCAAGATGCCCATTAAGAAATTCCTTTAACTTCCTATAGAGATCCTCGCCGAGGAGGTGAGCTATCACAACGTCAATCCATAGTCCATAGTTGCGACCAAGTGAACGTGAAGCAAGCTTGAGTCTTACCTCCTCTATGGGCTTGTCCTACACCGGGGGCATTGCTGATATTCGTGGCCTTCTGTGACGTGCAAAAGTTGTGGACAGCCCTACACCAGATTAGCTTCGCACAGCTAAATAAGCAGGAAAGCATACGTGTAGATGCCCATATACTACGAAAACGATTAGCTACTTGTATAGAGAGGGGGGGGACAGAGAGGAAAGTAGCTTAAACGCACCGCTGTCATGTCCATTCCATCTTGGAGATTAGTCATAATCTTAGTGATGCCGAACTGAAGATAGTTCCATCTGGGAGCTATTAGCCAAGTTGTAATCGATTCGAAGGGGGTGCGGTGGCGCTGTAGGCGTACGTGGCGTCGATGTCCTCTCTATTCGGCTGGGGCGGCATCTGGATAGCCCGAGGGATGATGGCGGCCATGGTGGACGGCATTGCGTAAAGAGGATATGGGGGATCTGAGCGTTGCCGCCAGTGATCGGTTGGGATTTATACACTGCTCGTTGCTGCGTCTTAAATTAGTTAGCAACTTAGATGAGGATAGTGTTGAGAGACCAAAGCGCCACAACGAAAAACAATGTAACAAGTAGGGAAGCTGGCCAAGTCCGCAACGCAATATCAGGTCACAGCAAGGGGGTGTTGCTAGAGATTAGCAAGTGGCGAGTGGCGGAGAGCAGAAGGGCAATGCAGAAAGGCACAGGGTATATATTCGGCATCAATAGGGAAGACGCTTCAACAACCGACATCTGGCGCAGGGAGGACGTAGTGTGTTCTCGAAACCACATGGAGCTGCTGCTGGATGTATCTGCATATGTATGTATGTTTTTGAAGAGAGAAGGATCCGGCGATAAGATGGGACACCGACGCACCGGAATGATAACGAGGCTGCTCGAACGGCTGAACCGGGCGTCGTCGCGTACCTGGCTGGGTCTGTGCGTGACGCTGATGCCGCCGTCGAGCGTTGCTTGCTGTGTCGCGGTTCGTGGTTTGCAGCCTGCAGTTCGCAATCCGAGCCGTGCACCGGTCGGGTCAAGGACAAATACGCCGGCCCGAGGTGGCTGCGATCACGTAACGTACGTACGTAGTAGGTCGGTCGAAGGCCGCAGCTCGACGCACGACGAGGAAAGGCGGGGAGACGGGATGGAAGAGACCAGCGAGGAAGGGAGAAGGGGAATAAAAGAAAAGGAAGACGAAAAAAAGAAGACGACGAGACACAGGGTCAAGGGAAGGACCAACCACGCGATCGACACAGAATACAGAAAGTCAGAGGATGAAGTAGAAGGGTAGATATGTTGAAAGGCATGTATGATACCTAATGGCTAGGCAGGCGGAGATTTGCTTGCTACCTGGTCAGTAGACTAGGACCAGGCCAGTCAGTGATCAATCTGCCTGCTGATGTTGAGACGAGGTACAGTGGTGGCACTGGCGGGAGGCAGAAGCCTAAGTGGGGGCGAGAGGATGTTTGCTAGATCTGGTTAGTTGGGGGGCTAGTTACCTGCCATCTAAATTGATGAAAGAATGACCCGAACACCTAGAAGCATAGTACTGCCACTTATTACCGCCCGACCGAATACCACAGAAGGAATAGTTTAGTGTTATATTCTCCTAGGCTATGGAGTTTGCCCCTCAGCACTGACTACCTACCTAGTTGCCCCTCATTTGACAATGCTCGATTGTTGCCAACTAACAAGTAGGTCAGACAATGAGCTTACTTAATTATGTGATTCTTCGTCATCTACATATCGTTCCAAATAGCAAACAGAAAACTACTGCAGTTGCTGTTGGCAGTTCACATATCGATTACTCTGACTCACTCTACCTATGTTTATTTCCGTTCCAATAAACCCAGCGTAGTCCAGTAATGAAACAATCTGGCGTGTGATGTGTATTGGAAGCGACAGGCATCAACATCGGGGTTAATGTCACTTACATAATAATAAGTAAATTGCCGCTGTCATATGTAAGATAATTTGCATTCCGGTTCCCTAGAGGCAAGTTAGCTACTACTACCATCTGCTCACCCGGGAGGTTGAAGGCAGCACTAAGCTTACTTCATCGCTAGTGGTAGTGACTAGACCTCTAGGTTAGACTTTTCCTACTCTGCCCCCTTTTACCAGGTGTGGTGTTTCATCTGTCTCTCGCTCACATTTTCTATATAAATTGTCCATTTAGATAGCAAGCTTCGACGATTTCAAAACCCTGGTGACTAAAACGCTGGGGGTATCATATATAATTGGGATGACGACTAATCAAGACTTCTATTTATCAGGCGCATTCTCTATGCCGCCGAGCTTTTCCGCAAGTCTGAAGACACTGATAGTGAAATTCAGAATCCAAGCAATCAACCCAACCAGAGTCAGCGCTGCCAATCCTCTTGCTAAATTCAGCGATTCCAACTCCTGGACGTTCTCCTGGGGGGTTTCCGCTATTCCATCCCCGCTATGATATACTAGGGCTTCGAACGCCAGAGAGGTGCTTGCGGATTTCAAGACTATGAAAACAAGGTCAAGAAGTGTGAGTGATATTTTTTGGGCTGGGGCTCGCAGGCCCAGCGGTTTACCCGTGTATTCGTCCCACGTCATGTATAGAATGTACGGGATTGCAACCGAGTCGATAATGGTGGCAACGAGTGCCTGTGAAGTCTCTGGCTTGTTACCAGAGACAATGTTGGGATCTTTCTCCCTTCTATAGATGACTGTCGCCAACGCTAGTGCCGAGATCGTGGTTATAAGAACAATGAGACGAAATATCAGCGGGGCAATAGGATGTCTGAGGACAAAGTCTCCGAGTCGCATAAACCAGGCTTTTCTCCGGGATCTATTTGTCTTCGGATCAAGCGGGTGCAATGGGGCCCGTACCGGCTCATCAAGACCGGGCATCAATTGGTCTAGGATAGCCTGACTGACCACCTCATATCGGTCATGGGAGGCCTGGCCATAAGACGACGAATGAATGAAATCACGCCATCTATCGTAGGGGTCTTCATCAGGTGCGCGATATCCGAGGCCCATAATAACAGGTTCAGCAGTTCGTAAGTGATCCCATCGTCGTCCAGGCCGATCGGCACGTTTTCTCAAGAACACCGGGAGCTTAGAAACGCGGCCATGTTTCTCATCAACCCAGTCGACATAACCATCTTTCGAGACTCGACGCTTCAGAGGGTGGCTCCCTCTGTTAAGTTCCGGCCGCAGACTTGGCGGTGGAGGATGTACGGGGCTTTCCGGCTGAGAGCCATGAACATCCTCGTCGTATAATTCTACCCAGGCAGGGACCGTGGCTCTCAGTGGGTTTGGAGCCATACCGGAAATAGCGATACTCCCATAAGAGCGGAACAAGTGACGAGTACGATTATTGCAACGAGTATGATGCCCTGATAGTTGAACCGATCAAGTCACCGATGTAGTGAATGGGCAGCCATCGGTCATAGTCGCGTCGCTAGCGTCAAAAGAGAATTCTTAGGGAATTAAGACAGGCTTGAATAACCGCGCCCAACCCAACCCCCAACAACCAACTATTCACATGCAAGAAATTTCGAGCCGGGTACAACCAAGATCCGACGTGTTGCGAGCGTTATGTAGTTCTTGCGCCAACGGCGTTTTTAGAGAAGGCAGTTGGAGAGACAGCCAGCAGATACAACCCCAGCCTGTGGCTTGGAACATCAAAGTAAACAAAGCGATGAAACAGCGGAATGCCACGGGTGGTGTGAAATTAAGACTGTAGATAGTGAAAGTAAGACAGTGTAAAAGAGGTACAAAGAATAAATAAGAGGATTCAATGGTGTGTTGGAGCTCGACCTCCTCGACTTATGTGGTCGGCTGGAAAAGAGGCGAGGTCTAAGAGAGAAGGCATATGAATGTTCTAAAACAGCCGGACGATGAGAGGGCGCCCAGCAGCCTTGTACTATGTGGCTTAGTGTACTGCTGTACCTCCAGCCGTAGACGCGGGTGGATCATCTCTGCATCTTTCGCCGTGTTTAGACGCCTATTTGAACTCTCGGCGAACTCTAGCGCCTCCTCTAGCAATGGTTAGGGTATACAGATTGGGTACCTAGTTGCGCTACCGAGCTGACCTAATACCCAAGCGGGCATCTGATTAGATTACATGCTACTCCCACAAGGGAGTAAGATAATGATGTACCTACTAGATATTCAATACTAGCCAGAGAGCAGTGCATCTGTTACAATTATTATAATATAATAAACAAATACTTGCGTTTTATTCTGGTGCAAATTTCCAGCCATCAATTAACGACGGTGATGACGACAATCAAGGTTTCGGGCATGATCCCAAAGTATGAAGCACGACGTCGAATTGTTTCCACGCGGTATCTATCTACTTGCTAATAAATAGTCTACGTCACTGCTTGATGTCTGTCAGAAATAAGCAATCTAGTAGAATATTCAGTAGTTTTAATTAAGTGGTCAATATAAGTTGTTCTGTTGCATTAAATAAAAACACAAGTACTACAAAATTTACAGTACTTATATTTTATCAGTATACGTTAGTTTAATTTAAATACCTAACCCTAATAGGTATAAAATATATACCCCTTATATTTAATATACCCTTTTAAAAAAGCTTATACTAGAAATAAAGCTTTTTAAACCAAAAATAAAGCTATTCATATAAACTAAAAACTTTAAAAATAACGCCCTAACGCAAAATCAAACTGCAAAAATAATAATTATTAAATTAATATATTATATATTGCTATTATATTATTAAAGCTTTATTTATTAAAAATATAAAACATTTTGCTAGGTTATTAAACTTTAATTAATATAAAAAGTATAATAAAACAAAAATTACTGCTACTTTTAATAAGTAATATAATTATACTATTATTAATTTAATTTAGTTTTATTATATTTTTAAACAAATTAAACCTTTTTAAGCTTTTTAAATATAAGTTAAATTATTAAATTTATTATTTATTAAAGTTTTTTTTATAGCTTTTAATTATATTTTTTAATTTTTTATATTAATTGTTATTTTTATATTATAATAATTTTATATATTAATAAAGTTTATTTAATTAAAAAAGTAATTTTATTTAACTTTTTTTAGTGCTTTAGTAAAATTATTAATAATTATATTATTTATTGCTATATATATTATTTATAAATAGTTTTTTTAAACTTTTTAATATAGCTAATAATTATAAATATTTATATATTATAATTTTATTTATAGCTTATTTATTTTTTTTATAATAAGTTTTATTATTTAAATATTATTATATTAAATTATAATATAATAATTATTTAAAATAATTTTTATTTTTTTAATAAAGCAGTTTATAAATATAGCTTTTTTAGCAGTTTAAGCTAAAATTAATAGTTTAGCTTTAATAATAAAAATAGTAATAATATTTTATTTATTAGTTTGCTATTTTATTATTTTTTTAAATAGTTTTATTATATAAGCTTAAAAATTTTTTTAATTAAAAATATTATTTATAAAAAAAATATTACTAGTAATTTTTAAATTTTTATTTTTATTAAACTAAAGTTTTAAATATTTATATTATTTAAAATATTTTAATAAATAATTATTAGTTTTATAATAATTAAAATTAAAATTTATAAAAAATTATAAAAGTTTTAAAATAATAAATATTATATTAATTTATATAATTATAGTAATATATAATATAAAATTTATTACTTTTTAATATAAATAAATTTTTTATTTAATTATAATTTTTTTATATAACTAAAGTTTAATTAAAGTTATAAAAATATAAAATAAAAATAAAAATAATAATTTTAGCTTAATTATTTTATTAATATATATAGTTTAAAATAGCTATAAAAGTTTTTTTTTATAGTTTTATATAATTTTAATTTTTAAAAACTATTAAAAATTATTTTTATTAATTAATTTATAGTTTTATTAAAGTTTAACAATTATTTTTTAAGTTTTAAGTTTATAATATTTTTTATAAATTAAAACTAAATTATTAATATAAATAAAAATAAATATTTTATTTTTAGTATAATAGTAAAGTTTATAAAAAACTGTAATAAACTTTAGTTTTAAAAATATAAAAATTAATTTTTTTTGTTATAATAAAAACAATTTTTTTAGTTTATAAAAAACTTTATAAAGCTTAATATTTTTTATATTTTATAGTAATTTAAAAGTATTTTTATATATATTTTTTTATTAAATTAAACGTTTATAAATATATTTATAGCATTATATTATTTTAATTTAAAATTAAATTTTATAACTATTATATAAAACGTTTAAAATAATTTTTTTATAAAAGTTAAAATATATATAGTTTTTAAAAAATTATAAAATTGTTAGTTTTTTTAAATAATTAGTTTAGTTTTATATTTTATAAAAAAGCTATATTTATTAAACTTATATATATATATTTATATATAACTTAACATTAGTTTTTTATAAATTTAACTTATATTAATTTTGTTTTAAAACTTTATTTTTTTATAACTTTTAAAATAATTTTTTTTTACTTTTTTAAATATTATATTTATAAAATAATATTTAAAAGTTTTATATAATTTTAGTAGTAATAATAAGTTTTTTTAATAAATTTTTTTGTTAATAGTTATATATTTTAAAAGTTTTGCTTTTATTATTAGCTTTTAAAAAATTTTTTAATTAAAACTTAAAGCTTTATTATTAAAATAGTTTAAAAATTGTTTTAATAATTTAATTACTAAAGCTTTGTTTATTATTATTTTATATTTTATTTTTAATATGTTTAAGTGTTCGTTTAAAAATATAGCTTTTTAGCAGCTATTATAAAACTTAATAGCAATATAAAATTAAATATTAAAAATATTTACTAAATTATTAAAATTTATATTTTATAGTTTAATTTTTTTTAAAGTTTATAATTTAGTTTTAAATTTTATAAAGTTTATTATGTTTTAATATTTTTAAAAATTAAGTTTTTTAATAATAGTAATAAAAAGTATATTTAATTAAAATATTTTAAAAAAAAAAAAATATAGTAAAAAAAAAGCTTTTATATAAAAATAATTAGTTTTTATAGCTTTTTTTAATTTAATAAATTTATATTATATATTTTTTTTTTTTTTTAATATAAAATTAATAATAGTTTTTTTTTTATTAAAATATAAATTTTTTATTTTTTAATTTATAGTTATAATAGCTATTAAAACATTTATAAATTTAAAATTAATTATAATTATTTTAAAAAAAAAATTGTTAAATTATTTAACGCTTGTTTTTAAAAAGTTATTTTTTAATTTTTTAATATTACTAAAAAAAGTAATTTTTTTATTAAAAATAATATTTTTAATATTAATAATATTATTAATTAAAAAAACTTAGATATAATAAATATTAAAAAATTAATATTTTATAAAATAGCTTATTTATGTTTTAAAATTTAATTTATTAAGCTTATTTTTTTTAAACTTTATATTAATAATTAAAATATAAATTTTATAATTATATATTTATAAATAATAAAAATTAAATTAATAATTTATTATTATTATTTTATTTTTATTTAAAAAAAAAGTATAAAATTATTTATAAAAACTTTTTTAATTATATATATATTAAAAAGTTTTATTATTTAAATATATTACTATTTTTATAATATTAATTTAAAATATAAATAATAGTTTTAAATTAATTTTTAATATTGTTACGTCTGGTGCACTTAGGCGGCAATATTAGCATATTATAAAAACACACTAAAATTATAAAGTAAAGAGGAAAGGTAAGTACGTAGGCTGTAAGGCCGTACGACAAGCCTTTTGTGTGTCCTCTTTATCTAATCTATCTAGCCTAGCCCAGCCTAGCCCTGGCATTCAAGCCACACGCACTAGCCACAACTAGGGGCACAACTACCAAGAACTATAGCCCAAAGCCTAAAAGCTGTAACAACCCCCCCAAATTCTTGTTCACATATAAAAATAGGTAGAAACAAAAATTTTTATCGGTAATATATGCTAAAGTCCACCTTTCTAAGCTTTTAAATATAAAGTATGTTTGCTTATATAGCTATTTATATAATAGGTAGTATATTATTTAACTAAAAGTTTTATTAAATAAATTAAGTAGTTAAAGTAATAAATAAAACTAATAATAATAGCAATAGTAGCTTATAAAGCTAGACTAAGTTAAAACAAACTATAATATTTTTATATAAATATAAATTATATATAATTAAAAATACTATTGCTTAATTAAAATTTTTTATAGCTATAGCTTTAACTATAAATTAAAAAATAAATAAAAAAAATAATTTAAAACGTAGTTTGTTTATTGTTATAAAGCAGGTTAAACTAAAATATTTTTATATATAAAAGAATTATATAGCGTAAAAAATATTAATACTTTAAAAAAAGTAAGCTTAAAAATAATACTGCAAATAAATTTTTTAATAAAATTGTTTAAAAAATTAAAACGTTAATAAATTATAAAATATTTTTTAAATAAATAAAATATTAAAAAATTTAAATATAAATTGCTTTATAAAATAAACTAAAACGTTTAGCTTTAATTAAGTCTATAAAACAGTTTAAATAATTAAATAGTACAATTTATATAATAAAGTTAAATAGTTTAAACAAACTAAACTATTTAAAACAGCAGTAATACTTTAAAATAAATAGTATTAGTACTATAAAATAAATATTAAAACTAATAAATTATATTTAAAAAAAATCAATCTTTAAAAAAAGCTTTTAGTAGTAGCAAAAGCTATAATCTATTAGATCAATCGGTTTAAAAATTAAATTATTAATTTATAGCAGTAGTATATACTTAATAGTTAATTTGTACTATAATTTATATAAAAAATATTTAAATAATATATTAAAACAATAGCTTAAAAAAAAAACACATAAAACAGTAGTTTTTGCTAGCAATTAAAGCTTTAGTTCTTAATTAAAAAAACAATAGCTTTAAATACTTATATTAAATAAAATAATTAAAAAAAGCAAACAATAGTAGCATTTATTAGTAAAAATGCTTTAAATATTTAAAAAGTATAAAAACAATAGCTTTAAAAGTTTAAAAACAGTAATTTTAAAAAGTTTAAAAATAGTAGCTTCTAAAAAAAATAAAAAAGCAATAGTTTTTAAAAAATTTAAAACAGTAGCTTAAAAAATAAAATATAAAATATTTTAAAATAAATAGCAGTAGTATTAAAAACTAAATAATTAAAGTTTTAAATTAAAAACAGTAGCTTTAAAAATCAAAAGTTCTTAATAATAAATAGTTTTAAATAGTTTTAAAAATGCTTAATATAAAAAATAAGTAATAAAAGCATTAAAATATAGCTTTAAGTGTTATATATTATACATTATATAATCGAAAAAAAAAAAAAATAGAAAATAATAGCTTTTAAAAAGTGTTTTTTAAAACTAAAGCTTAAAATAAAACAAAATTAGTTAAAGCATAAAAAATAACTTTTATTATTAAATTTAAATAGTATAAAATATAGCGCAAGCTTTTATAATTTAACTTTTGTTTATATAATAAGTTAAAAAGCTAGTTTTATTTAAAAAATCTTATAATTATTATATTTAATATATTTAAGCAGCAATGTTAACATATTATAAAAACATATTAAAATTATAAAGTAAAAAAAAAAAATAAGTATATAAGCTGTAAAACCATACAATAAACTTTTTATATATTTTTTTTATTTAATCTATTTAGCTTAGCCTAGCCTAGCCCTAGTATTTAAGCCATACACACTAGCTATAACCAGGGGTACAACTACTAAGAACTATAGCTTAAAACCTAAAAGCTATAATAAATATAACGTTTTTTTTTTTAATTAAATTATTAATTTATTTTATTTTATTATTTTAATTTTAAATATTTTTAATAAATAATTTAAAATATATTTTATAATACTATTTAAAATAAATTATTAAAATTTTATATTTTTTAAATTTATTATTATTTTTAATTATTTAAAATTAAACTTTATAATAAATTTTTAAATAAATTATAAAATTTTTTAAAACTTTTTAAAAATTAATA